>JAODAL010023739.1:0-62030 GCA_025379985.1 Phyllomedusa bahiana
CCACACTCGTAAATATTAGACACATTAAAAGAAAAGTGGTTCGGCAAAACTAGGGGCTTTTTAAAGCTCGAACAGGGAACCCTATTTCAAATGGGGCTGCCTGGCCTTTAGGAGTCGAGTGGACCCATTTGGTTAGGGAAAAAAAGGGCCAATATAACTCAAATTTAAAACCAGTATAATAAAAAAAAGGGGATATCTAAATAATTTTTCAAAAAATAGATAAAATTAATTTTTTTAAATGTAAAAAAAAAAAAGTTACCAAAAAAAATAAAAAATAATATCCCAAAAAAAATAAAAAATTTTCCTATAAAAATGTAATTAAAAAATTTTAAAAGGAAACAAAACCCAAATTTTACATTAAAAAACCCACGGGTGTTTGTTGTTTTTAAAATTTTTTTAAAATTTTTTCTACATTTTAAATTTTGAAAGTTAAATTTTTGCAGCTCTTTTCCCTTTTTTCTTTCATTTCCAAAACAAAACCAGCACACCACATGTCTGGGTGGGAAACCTGGGGGGCCCACCC
Organism: Phyllomedusa bahiana; assembly: GCA_025379985.1. Lineage (NCBI taxonomy): Eukaryota > Metazoa > Chordata > Amphibia > Anura > Hylidae > Phyllomedusa > Phyllomedusa bahiana. The sequence goes on from JAODAL010023739.1 coordinate 524, forward strand.
AAAACCCAAAATCAGTGGGAAAGTTTTTTATTCACTGACTTTTTTTTTCCCAAATGATTTTTTTTTTTATTTCCAGCCCAACCCAATTTCCTTTATACATGGATCCAATACGCCTAAAATTTTCATAAAGGGGCCTAACACCAAAACTTTTGGGAATTTTGCGTGTCAAACTTTAGACCTAATTTTATAATTAAAACAAAAAACACCTTTTGAACTTTTCACAGCGGAGAATTTGCGGATCCTCTGGGCCACCGCAACAAAAGGCCGTAAAACCACGCCAGGAGCGGAAATTTAAGTAGGTCCCGTTTTTTACCCGACCCGGGCCCCAAAGCCCGGGTGGGCTTGCTGCGGGGAGTCCCAAACCCCCGGTCCCCTAAACCCCCGACGTGACTTTTCCTTTCGGGGGCAGGCCCCATGTTGTAGTGAACAAAATCATCAGGCAGTCTTTGTAGTCAAGGGCGGCAGAAGGGCAGGCAGGGGGCTATGGTTTGTATTCGTTTTGGGAGGGAGAAGTTTAGGGCAGCGGCAAAAATTGTTGGTTTGAAAGGGAAAGGAAGGGGAAATGGGTATGGTACAACGTAATCAGAACAAGGCCCTTTGGAACACTTTTTTTATGGCAATAAGGCTAAAAAATCCGGGACAAGACCCCCAGAAAGGCGGAGGGTTAAATAAGGGCAGCGGGCTGGGAATACCAATTTTCCGGGGCACGGCCCTTTAAAAAATTTCACAGAGCCGCCGAGCGCGAAAAAAGCGCCCTAGGGGGGGGGGACGCGGCGCGCCGGGAGATGGAGCGCGGCCCCGGGGCGCGGCCGGAAATTAAACAGGGGAAACCCGGGTGGGTGAGCCCTGCCCAAAAGCCCCACAAAGCGGGACGGGGGTGCCGCTCCGTTGCAGGGACCCCCCCCGGGTGGGGCCTGCCCACCCGGGACCCGGGGGGGGCAAAGGGCCCCCCCTGACACATACATTCAGAGGGCATTAAACACTGGGAAATCGACCAAATTTAAATTGGAAAAAAAAAAAGCCTTCCTTCCCTACCATTCTCCCCAAAGGGCTTCATCTGAAGTAAAAATATAAATTTCACAGGGTTTAATTTTTGGGTTGGGTACTGGACAAGTCCCCCCAGACCCTAGAAATCCAAAATTTAAACATCAAAGAAGAAAAAAATTTCCCCTGGGGTTTTAAAGTGTTTTTTGGGAAAATACACAAATTATTCATCAACCATAAATTTTGACCACTTTTTCTAATATCCCCGAGTAACTTCTGTGTGCACATGGGCAGCAGCTAGATAAGTTGGAAGTGCCTCAGTAAGGTCCTGATATCTGGAGCCATGCTGTTTGCAATATATTTACTATTTTGCCATAGGCAAACTTAAACTCTATCAGTTCTCAATCTATAAAGCACTAAAACTTAACTTTTATTATATATGTATAACACTTAACCTCAATACACACTATTTTACAAACCTGATTTCTAACCTCTCAATTTGTCCCTTTCTAATTGTGAAGGAGTAACTCCTTTTCTATTATCATGTCTGGTGGAATACTACCTTTTAGCAGGGAAACCCTATGTATTCAGTAATTTACTAACTCCAAAAAGGAATCCCAAACATCTTACTTGGGCAGTCATCCCTAATCTGATGGGCATGAAACATATAAGGTTTCCTTGTGAGACCCTCTGCAGCGGGTAACACAGTAGAAAGAGGTAGAAAATCACAAATTAAAATGTCATGCCTGAGCTCCCCAACATGTTTCACCAGCTAACTGGCTTCATCAGGGGACAGAGGCCCGGTTGTCTGCAGTGCATAGCTGCCATAGGATGCATGGGGGAGGATGCCTAGAGTGAACATGACAATCTAGGTGGTTCCACAGAAGCCAAATCTTGGTCATGCTCTACCAACCACTGTCAGATATTTCTAGCTGAGTGACTTGTCTTGCTGGAAAATCCCATCTGCTACAGGGAACACAATCAGCATGAATGGCGTGAACAAGATCTTAAAAGATGGATTCATACCCAAATGGGTTGAGAATGCTGTGCACATGGATGAGTGGGCACAGAGAACGCAATTTTTCAGTTTGTGTTCTTCTAGCAATGGTGGTAGTGTTTACATTCTAATTTTTCTTGCCAAATGTGCCAACATCCATTGGTCTGATAAAGCGGGAAACTTGACTCAGAGAAGGTAATTCTTTGTTATTGAGCGGCGTTCAAATTTCTAAACTGCTGTGAAAATTAAAGCCTTTTCTGCTTATGCAAATTCATGCAAAGACCATCTGTCTATTTTGGAGCCGCATTCGCATTAGGGTTCAATGAGCCCTCTGGTTCATTTTGGCTGCTACATTGTAGTGTGTTAGTCTCCCCCCGCACACACACCTTCATGGCAAATGTTCATGTCTTACATCAGCAGCATGTGGTGCTCCGGAGTTTCCCCATAATTTATTTGTCCACTCACGATAAACTTTCACCACAGCAAAATAGTTCACAAACTGTGTAGTTCGAAAAATACTGCCACTTTGGCCTGAAAGCAAATAATCAGAACTTTTGAAAACTTTGTAAATCACCCTTTTTAACCCCTTAAGGACCAGGCGTTTTTTTTTGGGTGACATGTTCATTTTTCCCTCCTCGCCTTCTGAAAGCCATAACTTTTTTTATTTTTCCACCTACATAGACACATGAGGGCTTTTATTTTGCGGGACAAGATCTACTTTCTAATGGTATTATTCACTATACTATAGAATATACTGGGAAACCGCAAAAAAATTCCAAGTGGGGCAAATTGTGAAAAAAAAATTATTTTCATCATGTTTGCGAGGGTTTTGCTTTTATGGTATTCAATCTTCGGTCAATATAATGTGTTATCTGTATTCTACAGGTTGATACACATCCGGCAATACCAAACATGTAGAGTTTCCGTTATGTTTTGGTACCATAAAAAAATTCCAAATATTTTCTATTTTTGAAATTTGCGCCACAGCGCCATTTTGTGCGACCAACAACTTTTTTGTACTAACACCTACGGACGTCAGTGAGGGGCATTTTATCGCTAGCAGTTTTGGATGCATGCGACTTTTTTGATCATTTTTATTCCATTTTTTGAGTGACGTAAAATGACCAAAAAACGCAATTTTGGCGTTTGGAATTTTTTTTTCTTCTAGGGTGTTCAGTGTACAGGATAAATGATATTATATTTTTATAGATCAGACTTTTTTGGACGCGGCAATACCAAATATGTGTAACTTTTTTATTATTTTAATGATTTTATTTGTAAAATGGGGAAAAGGGGTGATTTTAACATTTAATCCTTTTTTTTTTGTACTTTAAAACTTTTTTTTTTTTTTTTTTTACTGTAACATTGAGGCCACCTATGGTACTTGACCACTAGGTGGCGCGATTGTTAATACATCCTAATGCATTGCACAGGCAATGCATTAGGGTGTACAAAGATGGCAGTTTCCCCACTTCCTGTCTGCGGACGGAAGTGGGGCAAACCGGCCAGGGTAAGTGACGGGAGCCTTCACAAGGCTCCCCACCACCATGCCCGGTCATCGGATGTGCTGATGACCGTACCGATCGGTGCGCAACACCGATCGGCGTTCATTCAGACGCCGCGGCCATCTTTGGTGCGGTGTCTGATGGGTAAAATGGCGCCAGCGGGCGGAGCCACCCGCCTGCGCTGTTACTGCCGGGTGTTAGTGGCGATTTGCCGCTAACACCCGGCGGCTGTGCGGGGGGATCGCGGCGCGATCCCCCTGCAAAGCCCCTTAGCGGCCCTAGGACGTACTCATACCGCCCAAGGTCGTTAAGGGGTTAACCATGACAACACAAAGGGAAGTATATACAGACAGCCTACCACATGCTTTAAACACCCACCAAGCCAACGCACCACACATGACTTCTTAATGAGCTAAAGGCATCAAATGTAGGAAGTGGTCATAATAATGTGACACAGCTGTATAAGAACTTGTATTATAGTAGATAATCTATTGTTCCAACCTGCATCTTTGAAGCTTTGCTGCCACCCTTGGAATTTCTTCCTGTAAGTAAATTATTATTCCTAGCTGTTTTTATGTGCAATATGAAGTGTATAACTATTTGTCAGTAATCCCAAAGCTTAAAAAGGAAGAGGCTTAATTAAACATTGGGGAAAGAAATGGTTGAGAGGAATGGCAGCAGGCTATCCCTGTAAGGTCATTGATTCAAGCCCTTGCAATTCACAGAGTGATTTAAATTCATCTGATAGCTGCTATGAGGCCAATGCAAAATGAGCTCCTGGTCTCAGTCCAGTTACCAGAGTTCAGAAGCCCATATCACTCACCTTCATTATTACTTGGCTGCTTGTCGATCAAAGAAGAACAAGTAGCCTGAAGAATTTTACAGCCTGTTCCACTATTCATAATGGTTCAGCATTAAACAGGCTTGAGAGTGTTTTAATGTAATATTCAGTATGTATTCATAACGATCGCTTCCTTGTTACCTGTCATGCTGTTTTTTAAACTGTTCATAAGAATTCAAGTAATCTAATGCTAATTACCTGCAGTAGGCAGTTTTTTGCCTTGAGATGTCTCTACAAAAATCTCAAGCAGAAAGGGCTGTTTTGCTAGTATGGTTTAAAGTCATGTAAAATGTTGTTTTAATGCTGTAAGCCCTTTTAGAAGAGTATGTCTTATTAAATCAAATGTTTTTAGTGTCAAAACTAAAATACACAATTTTAACATTTATACATCTTTATACTGAGACTTTTAAGCAAAGTCAGTGGCTGAATGTTAATAGGCAAATTATTCTATTTTAAAGAACCACTCCAGGTCTTTTTCTTTTGCCTTAATTTAGAAATTAGAAATTACTGTTAGGTATAAGGTAGTGTCAATAAATTTGTTTGCCTGAAGCAGCATATAGGATGTCTGACTGAGGGCTCTATTAGCAGGGGGCCCGGGCGACCCAGTAGGCCCCGGGAGGCGACCGCCTAGGGCCCTACCCCAGGGGCCCATCCCCTAAGGGGCCCTCCCGTCAGGGCCCCGACCCCTCGCCGGCTCCAGCCCCCGGCCCGTGGGCCTGAAAACCGCCGGCGGTCTTTGTAACCGCTTTTGCGGAGCAAGAGCAAGCGCTCCCCGCCCCGCGACAGGTTGGGGGCCCGCTCCCCGGAGGATCGCTGGACTCCGTGAGCGCAGGGCCCCCGGGGGCCTCACAGCGTGAGGACCCCCGGGGCCCCGCGCCCCCAGCCGGCAGCGTCGCGATAAAGTGATTCATCGCGACGCGCCCCTCCTCGGCCACAGCGCGTCACAGGCCTGCGCCCGAGGGGCGCCCGGGGGAAACGCGGGCTGGAGAGGGACAAAGAGGAGCGCGCCCGCCGGGGAAATTTGGGGAAATTAATGTTTGTTGTTTTTTAAGTGCCTGCCTGCGCCCCCATATGCCCGCCTTGGCCCCCCTACCCTGCCTTGGCTCCCCCATAAAACCCTGCCTGCGGGCCCCCCCCAATGCCGCCCCGCGGCCCCCATATCCCTGCCTGCGGCCCCCAAATCCCTGCCTGCGGGCCCCCTAATCCCGCCTGCGGCCCCCCAAAAAAAAAAAAACCTCCTGTGGCCCCCCATAATGCCTGCCGTGGCCCCCCCATAATCCTGCCGTGGCCCCCATAACTGCCTGCGGCCCCCATAATCCTGCCTGTGGCCCCCTATACCTGCCTGGGGCCCCCTATAATGCAGCCCCGTGGCCCCCATATCCCGCCCGCCCCCAAATGCCTGCCTGTGGCCCCCTATATCCCGCCTGCGGCCCCCCTAATGCCTGCCTGTGGCCCCCTATATCCCCCTGCGGCCCCCCTAAAAGCCTGCCGTGGCCCCCTATATCCCCCCCTGCGGCCCCCAAATGCCTGCCGTGGCCCCCATACCCGCCCGGCCCCCCTAATGCCTGCCCGTGGCCCCCTGAAGCCCCTGTGGCCCCCTATATCCGCCTGCGGGCCCCCAAATGCCTGCCTGCGGCCCCCTATAATGCCTCCGGTGCCCCCATATGCCTTTCCCGTGGCCCCCGTACGCCTGCCTGACCCCCATAACGGCGCCTGTGGCCCCCATACGGCTGCCTTGGGCCCCCCTACGCCGCCTGTGGCCCCCATAACCCTGCCTAAGCCCCCATCCCTGCCCCGTGCCCCAACTCGCCGAGCCCCTGACGGCTGCTTGGGCCCCTATATCCTGCTTGTGGGCCCCCATACCCTCCCCTGGTACCCCATACCCCCTGTGGCCCCCATACGCCGCCTGGGCCCCCCTATACCCTCCCTGGGCCCCAACCCTGCCTGTGGCCCAAAATTTAACCCTACCTGAGCCCCCATAGTCTGCCGTAGCCCCCATAGCCGCCTGAACCCCTACTATATATTTTGCCTGCCCCCCTAGCATATACCTCCTGAGTGGCCCCTATATTTATAATTACCTCCCTTCTAAGGGGACAATTCTATATACCTCCCGACTGAGAGGGCATATCTATATACCGTCGACTAAGGGACTTAATACCTATAAAAAAGGGCGTTCGGAAATTGAAAATCTAAGATTTTTTGTCCAAATCCTCGGGGATGAGTATTGGCCGGGAGCAATTGCATGAAGGTGTGAACCCGGGATGGAAAAAAAAGGGAAAGTGAACACGCTAAACAGAAAAGACGTCTCCGTATTACTAAATGTAACTGCAGTTAAATCACTTATAGTCTCAGAGTTTACAACAACTAGTATCTACCACTATCTGGTCACTAGGGGGGTGAATAGCTCTAGGGCCTGGTACAGTGGATAGCCCATGTGGGGGTTGCGTCGGTCAGGTCTGGCAGAATTATTTGACCTTAAGTAGTAAATGTTTTGGGTCTTGGTTTTATAGGGGGTGTTTTTTTTTAACAATCATTTCGCCCCGTAGATTTTGCTCCATGTAATTTGGGGGAAAATTTTTTAGGGGCCCTTTTTTTTTTTAATGTATTACACTGTCATAATTTGGGGGGGAAGGATTTTTTAAAATGCAAATTTGTCAAAGGGGTGTATTTTTATTGTGCAGTTTAAAGCTGAGGGGGATGGGGCGGGGGCAAAAGTGGGGTTTTCAGAAAAAATTTTGACAGGGCCCGGCCAGGGGGGAGAGGGGAAATTTGTGTGTGGTGTGTTTGGGGGGTTTTTTTTGAAAAGCGAGGGGGGGGGGGGCGCCCTTGGCTGTACCGCCTAGGGGGACCCAAAAAGCCTTGGTCCCGGCCCTGCTTGAAATTTGTCCCCGATTAGTTTGAAAAACACTGGGCTTTTTTAAGCTCTACGGATGTCTCCCCTGTGAACTGGTTTTAAACCCCCCAAAAGGAATAAAATTAAAAAAGGGGGGAGATTTTTCTTCTGTATACCTCCCCAATCGTCCCGATCTTTTTTTTGGGGGGAAAAGGGCCCCACTTTAAGACAATGGGAATGCGTGACAGCTAGGAGGAATACTTTAATTTTTTTAGATGTTTCCTTTAGGGAAACCAGGCAAAATGCCCCCGAAAACCCGGGGCTTTCGCCCCCACTTTATTTTTTTGCGTGTCTTGTGCAGACTGAAAACACAAAATTTCTCATAAAACACTTCCCCCGGCTTTGGCCCCCGCCCGCAGCAAAACATTTAGCCGGGAGCCCCCGGCGGCGGCCCTCCCGCCCAACCCGAGGGAGAAAAATTACCTCCATCAAAAACCCTTCCCCCCCTGGACCCCCCTCTCTATGCTTTTCCCCGAGTACCACTATAGGGGGGCGTCCCTAGGGGTAAATTTAGCATCCCTGAAAGCGGGTTTATGGCCCCCATTTTTGGGGTTTTTGTTTTTTTTTTTCTTTTTTTTATAGGGGGGGGCTTTTCCCCTTTTGGGCTACAATTGAAAACCCCATGGGCAAAGTTTAACAGCATTGCCAACCACCAGGGGGACTAAAAGAGGGCCCGGTAACCATCAAACTTCTGAGGGGCCCGTGGGCTTGTATTTTTTAGAAGAAAAAGGGGGTCCTTATCACTTGGGACTTTTTATTTTGATAGGAATTTGGCTGCAACGGGTTTTTTACCTTGGCAAAATTTTTTCTTTAATAATTTTTTCTCCTTAATTTTTTTAATAAAGGATAAAAACAAAAAGGGGGCATGTAGATCGGGCGTTTTTTTTTCTTTAAATTTTTGTTGCACCCATACCAATTTATTTTCCCTTCTAACGAAAAAAAAAAGAAATAAACAAAGATTTTATTATTTAAACATTTTTTTTTTCCCTTACCCCCCATATTATTATTCATTTTAAAAACACATTCAGACCAATTTCCCGTAGTCTTATAATTTATTTTGGCCGTTACAAATTTGATTTCCCGATTCATTAGAAAAACCCAAGGAGCCCTTTCTCGCTCTCCCATTGGTCCAAAAAACGGCGCCACTTTTTAACTTAGCCAATCAAAAAGAGCCCGCTCAGAAATTTTTTTCCCATAAAACTCTATGAGAAAGTAGCTCGCGCTCTGTTTGGGTAAGCTGGACGCCCCCGCCGTTTTTAACCGGCCAGCCGTTTTCTGCATTTTTACTTATTTTTTTGAACGGGGCCCCCCTTTGGAATAAAATTTTTCAATTTTTTTCCATAGGATATAATGGGACATTGTCCGCCCCCTATTCTAAATTGGTCCCAATTCTTCTCCCCTAAACTTTTTAATGGGACCTTTGTCGCCCCCTATTCTGAAATTGGGTGGGTTTTGCCGAAACCCAAAGGAAACAGCTTTAAAAAATTTTGAATTCTGTATTTTCCCGGCCAAAATTTTCCCCTATTTCAATTCCCTAGTAGGGGCCGGTCTCCCGGGAAAAAAACCCGTTATTTTTTCGTTTTTTTAAAAAAAAAATTTCCTTTTTTCATTTTTTTTTAAAGGGGAAAAGGGTTTTTTTTTTTAATTTTTTGATAATTTTTTTCACCCTTTAAAAAAAATGATTATTTTATTAAAACCCCTTTTTCCGCATGGCCTAGAGCCCAGAATTTTAGAGCCCCATCTCTCCCAAACCCAAATTTGGGAAAAAGTAGCTCGGGGCCCCTGATTGGGTGGGATATCCATGCCACCGGGGAAACTCAGCCCAACAGCTCTTTTCTGTCTTTTTTTTCCCGTTTTTTGGGAAAGGGCCCGCCTTTTGATTTTGATTTGGGGCCCAAAAATTTCCATAGGATTTTAATTGGGGCTTTATCCCCTCCTGTTCTGATGTCAATCTCCTCATAAAGGTTTTTGAATTTGGGCCCCCTGTCCCCCTTTCCCAATTTTGATTGGCAAAACTTCTCCAAAAGGATATAATTGGGTCTTTGCCCGCTCCTATTCCCGATTGGCGGGTCTTTCCGGACCAAGAGAATAGCTTAAAAAAATTTGAATTTTTCTTTTTTTCCCGCAATTCTCCTTATTCAAATTCCCCCATGTAGCGCCGGTTCCCCCGGACAAAACGCGTTGTTCGGGTTTTTTTAAAATGCTTTTTTTTTGTAAAGAAAGGGTTTTTGCTCTTTATCTGATAATGGGAAAAATTTAATAAAAATGATTTTTTTATTAATACTTTCATTCCCCACGGGGCGGAAACGCCAAGATTTCAGAGCGCCCATCTCTCCATAACTATAATGGAAGAAGGGAGCCCCCCGCCCCTGATTGGGTGGGGGAGCCCAAACAACCCCCTAGCCCCGCCAATCACCCTTTTTTGTCTTTTTTTTGGGATTTTTAATTAAAAATGCCCCGGGGATTTTGATTGGGCTTAAAAATTCTCCATGAAATAAAATGGGGCTTTTTTCGCTCCTATTCTGATTGGGCCCAATTTAAATTTTCCATAGCTTTTTAATTTGGGGACCTTCCTCCTAATTCCCGATTGGGTGAGCTAGCCCCCAGCCCCCCCCTAACTCAGGGCCCAAACACCCTTTTCAGCATTTTTTTAAAAAGTAAATTTTGGGAAAAGTCCCCCCGTGGAAATTTTGATTGGGCTAAACTTCCCCAAAAGGGTTTTTAAAGGTTTCACTTTTCGCTCCTATTCTGAATTTGGCCGGTTTTTTGGCCCACCCCAAACAGAAAACTTTCAGAATTTTTAATTAACCCGTAACCCCCCGGCAATTTCCAATATCCTAATTTTTGGGAAATTTTGATATTGGAAAGTGATTTTGTTTTTATGGGATTTTTTTTTTTTAGGTTTCAGCCTTTCAAAAATGTTGAATGCCTTTAAAAGGCGATTTTTGATTCATACCCCCCCGACTTTGGAATTGATTTTTTCCGCTTTCCAGCCTGTCTCGTCAGAACTGTTTTTTGGCGCAGCCCCCGCCGGCGCCTAAGCCCCCCACTGCGCCCATGCCCCCCGCCTGGCCCCACACACACGGGCGAGGCGCGGGGAACTTTTTCCCCCTGCAGTATATGCGCTACCCCCCGGCGGCAAATCTTGGGCCACCCCCTTGCCCCTTTTCACCCCCGCACTGCGCCAAACACACGCCGGCGGGGGGGACTTTTTCCCCCATTATAGTGCCTACCTCCGGCCCAATCAAGGCGCAGCCCCGCACGCCCCCGGGACCCCCTGCGCCTAAAACACAGGCAGGCCGGGGGACTTTACCCTAGTAGAACCCCCGGCCCCGACAAAAATCGGCCAGATTCCCCGAAAACTGGGGGAAAGGTGCCCCCGACCGGGGGGATTCAACATGGGGCCCCAAAATTAGTGGGATCCCTTTCATTTTTAACCAGCCAAGGTAAAACCTTTAACCAGAAGAGACCTCACAAAAAGGGTACACTTCAACAGTTACCCACTCTTCCCAGTACCCCATATTTTCGGTACTGGGGAAATAGAAACACTGGCAGTTCAGCCTTGGGAGAAAAAAAAACCTGCTGCAACTCAAACGAGCGATAGTAATGGGGGAGACCCTTCAAAAACCCTGTACTAACACTGGAATAAAATGGTAAAAACAATAAAAAAAAAAAAAAAAAAAATATATATTTTTTTTTATTTAAGTAAACACTCCCCGACACCAGCCCTGTTGACCATTTCAGTTTAGAATTAAATACAATTCTTGTCCGACATAGTCTAACGAATCCGATATTATTATTTTAAAAACCCCCATCCCTTGCCCTTTTTAAAGGGGGTTTTTACATTCCATCATAACAGTTTTTTAACGGGTTCGGGGAGAGCTTATGAAATGGAGGGGGTTTTTCTCCTCCCAGCAGGGGGATCTTTTCTCTCTGCAGACACAAAGTTGTGCAGTAAAATTAATTTGTGTGAGCGGGTGGGAGGGGGGAAGGGAAAAGGCAAGCGCGGAGACAAGGAATCATTGGGAAATGAAAAGCAAGTGTAACCATAATATAACTACATTCAAAACCCTCTACATACTTTGTAACAAAATGGGCATTTGACATTCAGGACTCTGGGAAAGATGGGTGATTTTTTTTCTCTCTCTCTCACACACAGTGATATATCCTGCAGATTATTACACCTCTGACCTCTACAGATCTGCAGAACAAAACTATACACTTTACCTGTTTGTGTTTACATAGGACTGCACAAGATCTCTCTCTCTGCTGCAGGACCACTGATCGCTGTCAGTAAACGCTGCAAACCCCGCACTGCACATGTCAACTGATTGCTGTCAGTGAACGCAGCAAATCCTGCACCACACACATAATTTGATTGCTGTCAGTGAAAGTAGCAAATCCCGCACCGTACACGTCGACTGATTGCTGTCAGTGGACGCAGCAAACCACGCACCGCACACTTCGACTGATTGCTGGCGGTGAACACAGCAAACCCCGCACCACACACGTCGACTGATTGCTGTCAGTGAACGCAGAAAACCCTGCAAACGTGAACGCATGCATTCTCTATCTCTCAACCCCATTCACACATGTACCTGCGCGCTCCCGTGCACAGCTACTCCGTCTCACGCGTGTTCCCGAATACAACCAGCGGCGGCACCTGGGCGAAACTCATCTCCATGCACACATATCCCTGCTCCCTCCCATACACAGCCTGTACCCTGCTACTCCTTCTGACGTGCAATCCCAAATACGACCGGGGGCAGGACCTGGGTGTAACCCAACCAGAGGTCTCTCTCACTTCCAAGAATTAAACAAACTGCCCATTCTCTTAAACCATAGCACTTTGCTTATGGTAACCAAGGGCCTAAAAGCTTAGATTTTTCGTCCTCACCTGTTGAACTATGATCTTTGAAATGAGAAAACCCTTTTAAGGTCACCACAATCTCCGGAGGGTTGATCTTCTCTCTCCTCCAGGAGATTGTGCCTGTAAGTTGTGGCTGTACCTCCTCTCTCACCCCTGGGGCCTAGTGCCAACACAAAATATAACCCTTACCTAACACTCTGGCCACCACATATCACCGCATAGCTTCCCCTGCCCCATCTATCACCCCATAGGGGGTTTGTACAGAGGTGGGAACAACTAGGTAAATTCTGGAAAAGTGAGGAGCCTAAGATGTTTGTGTGGTTATGTGAGATGTGTAAAAGTGTTAAATATCTTTATTTAGGAAAGTAGTGTAGTGTAGTGTACTATAGATTCTTAGGTATAGCAATAATAGAAATGTTAAGTAGAAGGCAATAGATTCATGTTAAGTTGTGTCCCCAGTTAGTCTGCCTAGCAACAGCGGTGTAATACCCCCAGCCAATAGGGAGCTGAATCTCTGTGAAGAGTAGAAGGGGGGTTAGCTGTCAGCAGGGGGGATTCAGTTAAATAGTGAGAAATGTAGGAGATCTGGGGCTGTGAGTCTGTTGGAGAGTCTGCTAGAGTCTGCACTGAGGAGGCAGATAGGAGCAGTACACCCCATTCTGGCTAGAATGCGGGGAGGCAGACTAAGCTGGAAGGAAAAGGAAGCAAGCCAAAGATTTTAAGGATTTGTACATAGTTGTTACCACGTTTACAGCATAAGCAAGCCGGGAGGGAGCCGCGGCAGAACTTCACCCTCTGGCCGCAGCGCATAGGAGAAAGGGAAAGGAGCCCTAACTACAGCAGGACGGACGTGGCAGCCCCTGATCTGAGTGGAAGAGCCACTGAGTACAGCCAGGTTAGAGCAGTGAGGTTGGCATGGAGGAAGCCCCCTCGGGTACTGCTGGGCGAGTGCATGGTTCCAGAGCTGTGGGAATCTCTATGTGAGCGACAGGCTTGTTCTGCAAGTGTCGTTGCTGGAGGAAGAAACAAAGTACAGCCTCAGTTCTCCCGGTCAGCAAGTGTTGTGTCATTTGTCTTTATTTCTACGCCGGTACACAGAGTCCCACATCGTCTCTCCCTGCAATTCAGAGGATCTGAGTGGGTAGCTTTTCCTCACCCACCCTTACATATGGCGTAGTCGGCAGGATTGCGGTGACCGAGAGGACGAAAACACACAGACACGTGTGATGGGAGAGGGAGTCTCCCCACCCGCAGGCGTGCCGCCGAAGTCTAGGATCCGTGGGACTGGAGTTTGTATGGGACGGCGTTGTACAGTGTACAGAGACTGTTTAAAGTGTACAAAGACCGTTTATGGATTTCCAGGCCGAGCAGAGGGACTGCGAGACAGCGACGGCGCAGTGAGTAACCTGAAGAATGTGCCTGAAGACACCAGTACGGGATGGCCGGCTAGTGAGAGGGCCAGTGCTGGGTGTAGCAACATGGCAGACTGGCATGGCGAGGAAAAAGAGGGGCGTGACCAGCAGAAAGGGCGCCAAGAGTTTCCCGCCGAAGAACAGCCAGTGGGAGCACAGAGCCAAGCGCACGAAGAGAGGGGTAGCTCCGCCCCTGGGCGGCGCTTTAAAGTTGCGAAGAGCACCGGAAGAGAGGGAGGTGCTTGTGAGAGACTGTGACTTTGGAGTGAAGTTGTGTATGCTAAAAGACTTGTGCATGCTAAGCAGGACCATGGCTGATCAGCGTCAGGAGAGGCCTGAGTGAGAAGCTGACCAGGCTCACCCCAATCTGTTACTGGGGGCTGAGGACGCAGCTGCAGCCAGAGGCCCATGGGCTTCCGGGGTGGAACGTCTTCCCCCCGAACCGTATGTACCTACAGAGAACTGGGACGAGGAGGAGCAGGAGGATGTCCCAGTGGAAGCTCCAGTGCCGGAGGAGCCGCCTATGCCAGCGCTAGGACGGGGGCGCGGCAGAGAAGCCACCCGGGAGCGGTCTCCAGGCCCGGAGCCCACCATTATTGTCACCGCTCCTGTGTCCGTGGTGACAGCCCCATTGGTGACGGTCGTAGCTGGACCTTCTGGAGTGTCCCCTTCCCCACAGGACAGTGAGGTACCCCGAGTTGGGCGCGGACGCGCCTTTATCCGTGAGGCCCATGAGCTGCTGATGAGGGTCCTAGAGAGCTCAGTGGGACCGAGGGGCCCAGAGCAGCCAGAGTTGGTGCGGCTGTTAGGAGAATGGCAGGAGCCGCTAAACAAGCCGTAAGCTGCTTGGGTGCCCGGTGCTGTTGCACCATTCCCCGGGGGAGGGGGAAATTTACTTTCATGTTTCTTTGCAGGGCCAAAGACTTTGGTACGGTGATAAATGGACGCTGGAAACCTTGCCCTAAGTTAATTCACTGAGGAGGGGTTGTATTTAGAAATGTTTATGGGGTTCAAGGACTTTTGCCGGTGACAAAATAAGAACGCTGAACCTTACCCCATTTGGTTGCTATTATTGCCACTAGTCTATGTTTAAAATTTATTTGCACATGTAAAGAAATGTTATTTGCACTGCAAAAATTTGTGTGTGTGTGCGTTTGAAAGTCGTGTATCCAAGGACGTATTCAGTTAAAGAACGGGGGAGATGTGAGATGTGTAAAAGTGTTAATTATCTTTATTTAGGAAAATAATGTAGTGTAGTGTACTATAGATTCTTAGGTATAGCAATAATAGGAATGTTAAGGATAATGCTATATATTCATGTTAAGATGTGTCCCCAGTTAGTCTGCCTAGCAACAGCGGTGTAATACCCCCAGCCAATAGGGAGCTGAATCTCTGTGAAGAGTAGAAGGGGGGTTAACTGTCAGCCGGGGGGATTTAGTTAAATAGTGAGAAATGTAGGAGATCTGGGGCTGTGAGTCTGTTGGAGAGTCTGCTAGAGTCTGCTCTGAGGAGGCAGATAGGAGCAGTACACCCCATTCTGGCTAGAATGCGGGGAGGCAGACTAAGCTGGAAGGAAAAGGAAGCAAGCCAAAGATTTTAAGGACTTGTACATAGTTGTTACCACGTTTACAGCATAAGCAAGCTGGGAGGGAGCCGCGGCAGAACTTCGCCCTCTGGCCGCAGCGCATAGGAAAAAGGGAAAGGAGCCCTAACTACAGCAGGATGGACATGGCAGCCCCTGAGCTGAGTGGAAGAGCCACTGAGTACAGCCAGGTTAGAGCAGTGAGGTAGGCATGGAGGAAGCCCCCTCGGGTACTGCTGGGCGAGTGCATAGTTCCAGAGCTGTGTGAATCTCTATGTGAGCGACAGGCTTGTTCTGCAAGTGTCGTTGCTGGAGGAAGAAACGAAGTAAAGCCTCAGTTCTCCCGGTCAGCAAGTGTTGTGTCGTTTGTCTTTATTTCTAAGCCGGTACACAGAGTCCCACATCATCTCTCCCTGCAATTCAGAGGATCTGAGTGGGTAGCTTTCCCTCGCCCACCCTTACAGTTAATTCTGCGGGGACAAGCCTGGAGAAGTAGTCATGCTACTTGGAGCAGATGGAGAATGGGATCAACTCAGAGAAGACATCACCTGTGAGTCAATAAATGTAACTGCATTGTAATCAATTATGTGTTTGCAGCAGGGGCGTGGCTAGGCAGTTATATCCAGGGCTCGGGCCTCGGATAAAATGCCTGCTGCCCCGATTCTTTCATTCCCCGGCTGGCCCTCATTCACCATAGTAGCGTGGCGCCGCGTTGATTTTGATGAGAGCCAACAATGTGGCGCGGGCTACTACTATGTTCATTATGTGTTGCGCCGCTGCTGGGGCTTTCTGTATGCTGCACACTGTGCAGGGTCAGGACACAGGAGAGCAGTGTACTTTCTACTGTGCTCTCTGCTGGGGCTCTCTGTAGAAGATGAGGAGGAGCAAAGCTGCAGTAAGCCCTGGGCGCTGGCGCCTGCATGCTCCTCCTCCTTCTAGACAGTGAGTGCCCGCGCCGAGCCCAGCAGAGCAGCTGGAAGCCATATTTGTTATTTATAGTTAGGCAGGCTCAGGCTGGATATCAGTTATCATGAAATGTCTGGGGGGCCAATATAATTTAACTGCAGAGTAACTGTCAGCTCTGTGGGTCACCCTGATCGACAGAGCTAATAGTCTACAGTTTTTTTGACGTCATCACGGGTCAGCACTATATATCTGGCCCATATAATTTAATGCAATAAACTGTAGCTATGGGCACCCTGATCGCTAACTATAGTCTACATTATATGACAGCTCACTAATGGGCAGCACTATATACAGACCCAAAAGAAACTATCAATTAACCGGGGATATATACAGCTACCTAACTGAGGGGCAATATATACAGCTACCTGAGGGGCATTATATACAGCTACCTAACTGAGGGGCATTATATACAGCTACCTAACTGAGGGGAATTTTATACAGCCCCGGATATAACTGCCTGTGCCCCGAATCTAGACGGGCTCCAAGAGCTCCCCGAGCGCCGACAGTCTCTTCAGCTGTATGTACTTACATACAGCTGAAGCATACTTGCAATGCTCCGACAATGTCAGGGAGAGTATAATAGAGTGAGGTCCCAACTCCCGCGAGAGCTGGTGAATGTCTCACATGGGCTGTTTCTGCTGGAATGTGGCTGAGGAGTTTAACCCCGCCCGCAAGTCAGGAGGAGAGGAAACCCTGAGCCTGTAACAAGCAGCAGAGGCAGAGCCGCGGTGCGGGTGCAGTTCTCCTCTGCCATCAGGGCTGCTCTTCTGGCTGTGTGTGCACCATAGACACCTGGTCTGTGCAGGGCTTCCCACAGCAGCTTAGCAGAGCTGGCCCCGTATACAGTGAGCAGCAAAGTAAGAAGTGCAGAAGGCAGAATATGCTCCTACTGAGGAGCTGCTGTGGGGGAGGGGAGCGGTGCTGACTGCAGGTGGTGAACAGCAGGATGAGACAGTGCCCCAGGAGGAGAGGGGAGAGTGCACTGTAGCAGAGACAGATAAGAGGGGAGCTTTACAGTAAAGCAAGTGACTGGGGCTGTAAGAGCAGAGGTGGGAGAGTGGTGCTGCAGGGAGAAGAAATGGAGCTGTGGGGAGGTACGGATGATGGTGGGGGGTGCTGCAGGGAGAAGAGATGGAGCTGTGGGGAGGTGTAGGAGATGATAGTGAATGGGGGGCAGAAGAGATGAGCTGGGATGTGGGGAGGAAGGATGACTGGAGTGGGTGTGGGCTGCAGGAAGAAGAGATGGAGCTGTGGGGAGGTAGGGATGATGATTGGGGTGCTGCAGGGAGAAGAGATGGAGCTGTGGGGAGGTAGGGATGATGATTGGGGTGCTGCAGGGAGAAGAGATGGAGCTGTGGGGAGGTAGGGATGATAGTGGTACAGGGAGAAGAGATGGAGCTGTGGGAGGTAGGGATAATGGTGGGGTGCTGCAGGGAGAAGAGATGGAGCTGTTGGGGAGGTAGGGGTCGAAGATGATAATGGATACGGGGGGAGAAGAGATGGCGCTGTGGGGAGGTAGGGATGATGGTGAGGTGCTGCAGGGAGAAGAGATGGAGCTGTGGGGAGGTAGGGATGATGGTGGGGTGCTGCAGGTGGAAGAGATGGAGCTGTGAGGAGGTAGGGATGATGGTGGTACAGGTATAAGAGATGGAGCTGTGGGGAGGTAGGGATGATGGTGGAGGTAGTAGTGCAGAAGGAAGAGATGGAGCTGAGGGGAGGTAGGGATGATGGAGGTAGTAGTGTACATAAAGTCTGGCCTGTTGGTCAGTAACATTAGTGCAGTTGCTGACGAGTACTGCCATGCAGATTGTCACCTGCATGCAGCATAACCTTATACATAGGAGTCTATAGCAGCGCTGCCTCTGCCCAGCAGCAATATTAATGGCGCCTGCTATAAAAGTAAGCAGACCTCAAGCTGTCGGACAACCCCAAAATACTCCTTCTTCTGTTTCCATGGGACTCAGACTACTTGGCATAGTGAAGGATAGAGGTAAGGGCACTTTTTGCCTGTATGACATTTTAATTCATGTGTAGTTACATGCTTGTATGCAGTAAGTTTGTTTTAGGCTATTTTAATTCACTAGGGAAAAAGGTGTATGTACTAAACATAGCAGAGCAGACTGCGCTAGTGTGTACAAAAAGTGGTTAAAAAAAAAACACAATTTGCTGCTGAGTAGTCAGCCTGCCTCTGGAGGGAAACTGATTGCAGGATGTTTTGGTCTCCACTATTGCTGGATGGGGTATCTGACATCCAGAAAAGCTGGGTGATGCCACATCCGCTATCAGCTTTTCTCCAGAGATGTTAGACTATTGCGATTTTCATTGTACAGTGACTGCTGAGGTGATGGACAGGATCTATATGGAAAATGCAGAAAATTAGTGACAGGAACAGAAGTTTTTTTCTCTGTAAACATCCATGCCGCAGTTCACAATGAGGTGTGAAAAATGTCGTGTGCACCCAGCCCTACAGTGCAAAACTTAAAGGGGTTGTCTCACTATAGGTTTTCAGCCTACCTGTCTAGCACCATAGGATTTTTGAATTCAGGGGCGTGCTTCTTGTCTGCCTCTTCTCCTCCCCCTTCACCCTTCCCTGCACCTAAGTCATCACCCTGGTGCTCGCTCCAATTCTAACTCTCTGTCATTCAGACTTAGCATTGGGATCCTGTTCTATTCAAACTACATGAGAGTTTACTGCCCTATGCCTCCTGCTGAAAGTTGTACATCATCCACTAACTACAGTGGATGAAAGAACTAATAAACCTTACTGTGCCCTTCCTAGATCATGGAAATCCAGAGTAGCAGAAAGTACACAGACAGCTCTCCTCCTCCGACTGCAGTAACCTATACAGGACGAGAGGGCGAGGGGGGTTGCTTCCAGGGTTAACCCTGTGTGTGCCTGCCTAGATCTGCTGCTTACTGCTGAATCAGCTGCACTGTGCATCTCAAGCAACAACAAACACTGTTCTGTGCTGTCCTCCCATCAGAACAGACACAGGCAGCTGTGAAGTGTGTTACTATAATCACGATATGTCACTAATACAGCAGAGCAGGGAGGGATATGAACCATTCACATGCCCCCTGATCTGCTCTATTAGTATAGTCAAAGCTCCACAGACACATCATGATTATAGTAACACACTTCACTGCCGTCACATCCTACTGACCACAGATCAGCCTCACCTCTGCTCTCTTCAATCTGTGTAGAGAGCAGGAGGGAGCAGGCACACACAGGTTAATCCAGGCAGCACAGCTACACAGACACAGAAGCCAGGAGTAGAGCCCCCCCCCCTCCCTTCCCTACAGAAGCATCACAAGTGGCCTCATACTGTGCAGGAGGGGCTCTGTGCTCCAACCTGTATTGAGAAGCTGCTGATGTCACCAGCAGTTTTTTAAAGATCTTTTAATTAAAACCCAATCATTGTAGCGAGACAACCCCTTTAATACAAAGGGCCCAGGCCCCGGATGTTTTGGGACCCTAGCAACACCCTGCAGAGGGGCATTATATACAGCTACCTAACTGAGGGGCAATATATACAGGTACCTAACTGAGGGGCAATAAATACAGTTTCCTAACTGAGGGGCATTATATACAGCTAACAAGCTAAATGGCATTACATGCAGCTTCCTACCTAAGGAGGGGCACTATATACCGCTACCTACTGACTGAGGGATATTATATACAGATACCTAAGGAGGGGCATTACATACATCTACCCACTTAAGCAAGTTCATCATATAGTGCTACCTACCTAAGGAGGGCCATCATATACAGCTGTCTACCATATACAGCTGTCTTAATACGGAGAGATAGTATATACAGTTACCTAAAGAGGGACATTATATACAGCTATCTAAAGAGGGGCATTATATATAGCTACCTATCTAAGGAGGAACACTTATATGTAGCTACCTAAGGAGGGGACCTATATACCTACCTACTGACCAAGGGGACCTATATGCCTACCTACTTATTGGAGAGTTTATATACTTAATTAATATAAACACTACAAAAATTATGACCATACAGAAATAGGGTACGGGTAAGGAGCTGCTGGAAAAGTGTGTGTGGTAAAGATGTGTGCGGTAAATTCTACAAAGACGAGTCGTGGCCAGAAGAAGCCATCATGGAAGTCTGGGCCGAAAGGAAAAAAACAAGAAGATGACCACTCTGATCAGAAAAGACGTCACCTGTGAGTCACTAGCTGTAACTACACTATAAAGTAATTACTAATTTGTCTTTAGAGCCTGAGTGTGTACAACTCGTGGTCAATAACTGGTGCTCACATGTGGTCATGATCTGGCAACATTATTTAGGTCTTACTGAGTGGTAGATTTGGAATTGATGGTCTTGGTATTTATGGTATTGTTATAGTAACAGGATGAAGGCAGCAGTTGTGGTATGTCTGCTCCATATATAGGTGTATTATGTGGTGACCATATTATTTTGAGGTATTACACTATTATACATAAATGAGTGGTTTTGAAAAGGCAATTTTGTCAGTGCTGACTTTCATTGTACAGTGACTGCTGAGATGATGGACAGGATCTATGTGAAATTTCCAGAAAATTAGTGACAGAAACCTACTTTTTTATCTGTAAAAATGCATACAGCAGCTCACGATGTGGCGTGGAAAATGCTGTGTCAACCCCTCCTTACTGAGCAAAATGTAACACAGAGGGCCCGGGCCCCGTATGATTTGGGACCTTAGCAATGCCCCTGGTCTGCAGAGCTTTTGTACACCTGGTATCTATCCCCAATGGTAACAGTGTAATGGTTTATATATTTAATATCAGTATGGTGGTATTATTATTTAATGACTATGTGGTGGTGATATGTGGTCATGTTGTGGCAGTATTATTTGATCTTAGTATAGTGATATCATTAATATACCATTATATAGCGGTATTATCCATAGAACATTGTCTTACAGGTATTTGTATGGATTTTTGTATGTACAATACATTACTTTATATAAATACATATTTACAGACTATAGTAATGCCGCTGTTCTGTTGGCGCTGGTCTGCTGCAGGGGATGGGGCTTGATTCTGTGAGGTGGGGGCATGGTTAGAGGCGTGCCTTGAGTGATGCCATTTGCTTGGGTGTGGTCGGAGGTGTGACCTAATGTGATGCCATGTATTTTGGTGTGGTTAGAGACATAGCCTGATGTGTCCCTCTTTTCAATCTCTAAAAGTTGTGAGGTATACACTTGTGGGTTGAGTTCAGGAACTCAAAATGCAGGTCACATGAGTGCACCAGTGAGAAATCTTGTATTAAGCTGCAGGAAGCAGAATTATGGACACTACTGTGTACCTAGATGCAATTTCTAATGAACTAAAGTAAAAATAAATAAAAAAGGAGTGGTCCTTTTAAGTAAAAGCTTCCTCCTTAATATGGGGTATATAAAGAGTACATCACAAAAAAAATTAAATAAATACATTTGAGTTTGGGATGTCCTGAACCTGAATTTTTTCCACTATGACTAAAATCTTAACCATTTGCTTAACCCTAAACTAAATTGAGGTAAGATTTGAAAGCCAAAGGTGGATTTTCCAAATACTAACAAAATAATAAAAATTTACATTTTGATTTTTAGGAGCAAAACAGTAACAATGCATTTATATGACAAGATTCTGCAGAACTAAGCAGATGCTAACTACTTGCAAGTCACATTTATGTATAAGATAGGTAAGATGACTGTATATAAAATTGCTCTTTGCACTGCATCAAACTAACTGGACCAACTTATTATATATTTTGGGAGTCGGAGTCGGTCCATTTTATGATGACTCCGACTCCTGTAAAATAGGCTCCGACTCCACAGCCCTGAGTTCAGTGAAGGAAGCCTAATGATATGGTGTTGTTTTATAGCCAAAGATGTTGGATACTTGACCAGGATTGATGTTGATCTCAATGCTGAGCTATATGTGAGTATCCTACAAGATGAGTTACTTCATAAACTCGAGGCCTGTGGGTATGTAAAGGAGAAAATAGTGCTCTAACAGAAAAACGACCTGAAGCATACATCAAGGTTGGAGAAGGAATAGTTCAATGATGTAGAGTTGCTGTATTGGCCTCCACAGTCCCCGGACCTTAACCCCATTGAACACTTGTAGAGAGAGGTGAAGAAAAAGCTGTATTCGTACCCAAGTAAAGTATGCACCAACAATGGGAACGTGTAGAAGAGACCAGTGATCAGATTTGGTGAAGACATGCTTGAATTTGATCCAGAGCATGCCCAGAAGGATCCAAGCAGTATTGAAAGCCAAAGGTGGATTTTCCAAATACTAACAAAATAATAAAAATTAACATTTTGATTTTTAGGAGCAAAACAGTAACATTGCAGTTACAATAATCTGCAGAACTAAGCAGATTCTAAATAGCTGCAAGTCAAATTTATGTATATGATAGGTAAGATGATTGTCTATGAAATAATGGTAGTCTCATGTTCAAAGCTGTGGTGATTGGTAAGATATGGAGCTTGAAAGTCAAAAGTTCAAAACATTGTTACAATTTTGCTTGTCAGTGGACGTTCTACCTAAATAGATTGATTATTGTATCATAAGGTGATAAAAAAAACCTGATGTTACCATTTTACTACAGTAAAGTTATCATTTAAACATGCGGCATGTATGAGGGAGTGTGAGTCGGAGTCAGGAAAATTGAGGAGTCGGAGCTTTGACTTACCAACTCCATCGCCCTGCTTGACACTATTGGTCTTATGGAGGGTGGCCCTGGTGCACTTGGTGAGCTTCTACTGAAGATCCTGGAGGGATTGAGTGCCATGCAGTGATATTGGCTAAAGCGAGGCTGCAGAACATGGGCTCCGTTACATTGTGCAGTGTCACCTTATCTCCGAAGTGGTGCACTGGGGCTTTGCTTGGAGGTGAGCTGTGAGATACTGCAGGGACTTGTAGGGTTACGGCCTGGAGCTGCATAGTGTGGCCAAGTGCAATCTGAGACTCTGGGCTTTAGATGCGGGGGTTGTGAGGAGCCTGACGCAGTGAGTGATTGAAAGATGCTATTATTTTTCCACCCTTTTTGGCTTTTGATGCATGTTAGCCATATAACTTATATGCACTAGTGCATGTTTCGCACTGAGTTTTGGTTGAGGGATCGAGGCTCAAGACTGTTTGTTGGGGGTTTAAGCAGGGAGGGGGAAGGGTTGGATTTTCATGTTGTTTACATCATGTGTTTGTGTGTATGAATGTTGGTGGATGACATCTAGTACCCAGTACCCAGACCTCAAGAAGTATTTCCTGCCCACATTTCATTAATCCTGATATGGTGGACTACAAGATAATGGAATGTACGAGGTCTCAATTGTAAAATGAAAAGGCCGTTAGTATTCATTTATATGAGAATGTCTAATCCTGACATACTTATTTTACAGGAAAATAATGTTCGAGGCTAAAAAATCTTGCCATTGAAGTGCAAAGCAGTGTCTGCTCACCATTCTGTCTATTCTCGCTATGCCAGGGATGCTCAATATTAGTGAGTAGGACCATTCCATTCCAGCTTTCACACCTGCATATTGGTCAGTGAAGTAGATATGTTATGCTACATTTTAATCTTTAAGGCAGGGAAATTGTACTTTGTGGAGTTTACATAGCATTTCCCTTTTTTTAAAAAAGATATCCCATATTCGGATTGGGGTGCCATTTAAACTCACAAAAACCCCCATGGTTTTCTCCTTTTTTCCCGGGGGGATTTCAAAAGTCAATTTCCCCGGATCAAAAGTTTTTGGGTAAAAATGGAAACCCCTTCCCCCATTCTTACAAAAAAGAAGTTTGGGGACTGGGGCTAAAAGGGGCCAATTTGGGCCCAAAAATGGGAGAGGCGAGGGGTGGTCACATTTCCCGGGTTCGAGGCGTTTTTTTTTTTGTTCTCCAAACCCCCTTTTGGACCCCCTCTTTTGTATAGACGGGTTTTGCTTTTTTGGAAATTGCCCTTTAAACCAAAATTAAAATAAATAACTCCTCAGAATTTTTTTTGGGATATGTGCCATTTTTTTTCATGATTTTTGGCCCTTTTTTTTTTAAGAAATCACAAAAAATTTTTGTGATTAGAAAATCTCCTTTGGGGGCGCCCAAATTCCCGATTTTAAAAATGGTTAAAATTACTGGGGGGGGGAAAGAAAGGAAAAAGGAAAATCCCCCAAAAACATTTTTTGAGGTTTATTTCTCATTGGGGGGGAATTGCTTCAGATTGAAAAAACCCCTTTCTAAATTTTTTAAATTTTCTTCTTGGGAAAGGGAGACTTTTAAATATAAAAGAGGTTGGGAAAAATAACCAAAAAATTTTGGTCCCCCAAAAATTTAAAATAAGTTTTGTGGGGGGATTTTTCAAAACTGCTTCTCTTGGAAAAAAAAAACAAAAGAGAAATTATTGAAAAAAAAATTTTCCCCAAATCCCTAAATTTTGCCCGAAGGGAACAAAAATGGCAACGTCTTAAACCTTTTTTTGCCGGGTCAGGAACTCCCCGACCAAATGTGGTTGCTGACCCCCTTTCCCCTGAAGCAGGTGATTGTAAATAATCACCAAATCCCAAAATAAAATTTTCACTCATTTTGCCAAAACCTTTTAAACACAATTTTAAATTTTTTCCTTGATAAAAAAACCCCTTTTCTCATTTTTCCCCGAGGATGATAGAGAATGCTTGGCTCTTCCAATAAATGAGAGTTAAGTCAAAAGGTTAAAAAGTATTGGGTTTGGGGAAACGAAAAAAGTTTGGGGCCCCGAAGGGGTTTTTACACAAAAATGGCCAAAATGCGATGAGGAAAAATGTTTGCCTTTTTGTTTTGAAATCCCTGTTTATCCTTTTTTTTCAGTAATTTTTAGAATTTTTCCACCTTTGGGTATCACCAAGGCATTATGGGAAAGGAGCTGGAAAGCCCCAAATGCGCCCTCTATAGGTTTGTTAAAAAAAAACCTCAATTTATTTTTGATTCACCCCGAATCTTTGAGGGAAACAAAAAGGAATAAAAATTGGGCAATCCAATTTTTGCCCATAAAATAAAGCGTTTCGGGTTGGTTTTTTTTCCCCTCAAACAAATTTTAGAGCAAGGGGATATTGGCTTGGCTGGTGGGGAAAGGCCAAAAGAGGGGTTAAAGAGGGAAAAAGGGGGGGAAAACTTCTCCTTAAGGGGAAACAACCCGTTTAAGGTGGGGTAGTGTTTTGTTTTGCCCTTTTTGCCCCCTTTTCAGCATCTTGGCCCTATCACAAGGCAAAAATTTTGGGGAAAAGGGGCCCGGAAAAACTCACTTTTCGCCCTTTTAAAAGGTTTTTTAACAAAAATTTCCCCAAATTTTCTTCTTTATTTTTCTGGAAACTTTTGAGAAGCAAAAAAAAATAAATTTTCAAACCAATATTGCCCCTTTTTAAAATACGCCCTTTTTTGGGGTTTTTTTTTTCCCCCTATCAAATGTAGAAGGGAAAAGCGGGTATTTTGGGTTTTAAATTTGGTTTTGGGGGGGCAAAGAGTTTTTTAATTTAGGAGGGGAAATCTCCCCCTTTTTGGGGGAAACACCGGTTTTAAAGGGGTGTAAAGGGTTTTTTTTTTTGCCCTTTTTGCCCCCCTAAAATCAAGGTTTTCAAATCACAAGGCATTTGGGAAAGGAAACTTTTGGAAATGCTTCCGGATGGGCCCCTTTTAATTTGGTTGTAACAAATCCCTCTAAATTTTCTTCTGATTTCACTGAATCTTTTGAGAAGCAAAAAAGAATAATTGTCAAAAAAAAAATTGCTCCCCATTTTACATAAAGCGTTTCGGGTTTTTTTTCCCCTCATTTAGTGTGGAGGAGAGGATATTTGGGGTTTGCTGGTGGGGAGGCCCAAAGTGTTTGGGGATGAGGAGGGGGGAAAATCCTCCTTTTATGGAGAAAACAAACCCGTTAAGGTGGTTTTTATGGGTTTTTTTTTTTTGCCTTTTAGCCCCCCCTACCAGAAAACTGCCATATCACAAGGCCCTTAAAGGGGAAAAGGGGCTGGAAAAACCCAAATTTCGGGCCCCCTTTGGGTTTGTTAAAAAAATCCTTTAATTTACTTCCCGATTCACTGAAACTTTGAAGCAAAAAAGGAAAAAATTGTCAAGCCAAAAAATTGGGTCATCTACATACGCGTTTTTGGGGTTTTTTCCCCCCCCCTCAGTGGGGAGAGCCCGAGCGATATTGGTTTGACGGTGGGGGGCAATTTAGTGGGTTATGAGGAGGGGGCATCAAAACCTCTCCCTTTTGGGGAGCCCATTTTAAGGTGGTGAAAAAATTTTTTTTTGTTTTTGCCTTTTACCCAATACTCAGCATCTTCAAATACAAAGGCATTAAAGGGAAAAACAAATAAAAAAACCCGGGAAAAAAAAGGAAAAATTCCCCACCAAAAAAAAAAAAAAAAAAAAACAAACCAAAAAAAAAAAAAAAAAAAAAAAAACAAAAAAAAAAAAAAAAAAAAAATTCCCCTCAAAAAATTAAAAAACTTCTGATTCCCCTGAATCCTTTTGGAGAAGCAAAAAGGAATAATTGTAAAACCAATTTTTTGAAATTTATCTAAAAAGCGTTTCGGGGTTTTTTGGGGGCCCCCCCCACCCAGTCAAGCCAATATTAGCTTTTTGCTCTACATGGAAAGAGGGGGCAAAACCCCGAAACGGTAATTTTAAAAATACCAAAAAATTGGCTTGAAAAAATTATTCCTTTTTTTCTTCTTTTAAAGATTTAGTTTAATCAAAGTAAATTTTAGGAAATTTGTTTCAACCCCTTTTGGGGGGCGCAGTTTGGAGCTTTCCCCCGCTCCTTTTCCCAATTGCCCTTGTTTTATTTGCAAAATTTTTCCCGAGTAGTGGGGCTTTAAAAAGGGTAAACAAAAACACACACCTTAACCCCGGGGCCAAATCCAATTTGGGGAAGCCCGTGGGAAAGTTTTGGGGATTTCCCAAAAAAAAAAAAGCCGGTGGCCTCTGTAGCTCTTTTCAGGCCATTATTCTTTTGTTAAATTTTAAAAATGTTTAAAATTCCCGGCCCAAAATTTCTAGCCATGAGATTGTAAAATCGTATTTCCCTCACTGGGTTTGGGTTTTCCAAAATTTTGTTTTATACCAGAGAAAAAAACCCCAAAGCATTTAATTTTAGGAGGCTTTTTTACAAATTTTTCAAGGGGAAAAAATTCTTTTTCCCGGGGTAAGGGGGTCACAAAAGAGGGGAGGGTTTTATTTGGGCTATTTTTCTTTTCATATTTGGGGGGAAAACCCCGATAAATTTTTTGCGATGGATATTTTTTTTTTTACTTTTAAAAACTGAATGTTTTTGAATATGGGGTTTAATTTTTGGGATATCTTAAAACTCATTTTCCCCTTTTGGTCGGGCTAGCCCAAAAATTTTAAATTTTTATCTGGAAGGAAAAAGGGACTTTTTTGGGCCCTTTTCCCACATATCATTCAAGAAAGCTACGTGTGTGGGGAAAAAATTTGTCCCCATTTTCATTGCCCCAAAATGGGTGGCCCCCCGGGCTTCCCCTTTGGGCCCCCCTATATTTTGTTTTATTGAAAAAAACCCAGGCTGGGGTTTTTAGTTCGGCTTTTAGAAAACCCACCTTTTTCCGGGGTGCCTTAACCTACAATTAAAACCCCAGCCCACTTTAAGCACCCCAACACCCCTTGGGCTGCCCCCACCCCTTTTGTCCCCCTCTTCCCCCCTCCAATGTAATTGTAAAAAAACCCCACGGGCAGCCCCTCACGTCCCTTCCCCGTGCCGTTTAAGTTCCCCTTTTCTTTTTTTTTATCATTTTTTAATTGTTTTGGGCATAATTGTTGGTTAAAATAACCTCCCCTTTTTTTAATGTTTCCAAACACCCTGGAAACAATGGTCGATTTTTAAAAAAAAATAAATTAAAAAAAAAAATAATAATTTAAAAAAATTTTATTTAAAAATAAAAAAATAAAAAGTATACCCGAATTTCCGGTTTTCCTTTTTTCACTGTTAAAACAAAATCAAAACTCCCAAAATTTTTGCCCCTTATTCTTTCCTCGTCTTGGTACTGCCCCAAATTTCCCCGCTTAAACGGTTTTCCCTCTTGAAACTCTTCCCCCTCTCCAATTGTCCGTTTAAATTGGCAACAAATCAGGCTATCTTTTCTTTCCCCCGCCCTTATAAAAGATGCCCCCTAACCCCCCCGGGCATTTTACTTTCACGGTTGCCTATTCTGTTACAGGAATACAACCCTAAACTAATCCCCTACTCACCTCAAAGCTCTTCCAAAAGCAAAATTAAAAACCCCTCTACATCCCTCCCTAAACCTGTCAAACCACCCTCCCTTTCCTCTCTTTCTTTTGCCCTTTTTGATCTTAGAAAAACATGCCTCAATTATTCCGAAAAATCCCCTTTCCCGCATTCCCCCCCCCCCCCAAGATTTTCCAGTTTTGTTTACCAGTTCCTTTTTGGGACAAATGACTACCATGGGTGGTTCGGCAAAGCCCCATTAACCCTCGTTGGGTTTTAAGGGGGGGCCCCCCCGAAAATTCAAACTTCTCAGTCCCGGCCCCCCCCCAAATTCCCCTTTAAATTTTAATCCCCCCCTCCCCCCCCTTTTTTTCTAAATGACACCCCTTTTTTGTCAAAATCCCCCCTACTTTGGGGACTTTAGAAAATAGAATTTTACTGTTTCCCGGGGGGCAAGGGTTATCAAATTTTTTATGTAAACACACTTTTTATTAAAGGTCACATGGGTGGACTATTTTTAAAAAACCCAGGGGTTTTTTTTACTGATAGACCCTTTCCAAAATTTGGTCCCCTTCTTTTCCCGAGGGGGAAGGGGGGAAATTTTTCCAACTATGGGGGGTAGGCCCAGGGGGAAAAAATTGGGGAAATTTTTCTTTAAGGGCCCCCAGTAAAAATCTGCCAAAAATTAAATTTTTAAATTATTAAAATTTTTTAAATTTTTATTATTTTTTTTATTTAAATTTTAAAAACAAACCCTTGAAAAACCCGGGCCACTGTCCCTTCAAGGGGGGGGTTTTTTTTGAATTTTCCGGGTTTGGGGGTTTAGGAAAAGGGGAAAAATTTTTTCCCTTTAAAAAGAGGACCAAAATTGGGTTCTACCCCCATTGGGGGGTTTTTGCCCTTTCCCCTGGAAAACCAAAAACCTTAGCAAAAAACAAAGGGGTTTTTAACTAAAAATGGCGACTTGTTTTTTTTTTTAGCCCTTTCAAACTATGAAACTATTTAAAACTATTTAAAAATATAATTACATACATAACATAAAAGTTTCCCCAAACAATTTCAATTTGGGGAAAAGTTAAATTTTACTAAAAAATTGGGACAGTTGGGGGAAGAAGAGGACCCTGGGCCCCCCGGGTTAAAGGGTTACAATCAAAAAAGGAAGGGATGGGGAAAAGACCCGAAGGTGTGGGAGGGAAGGGCATTTTTGTGGGGGGCGGTTTTTACTGGTGGTTTGGGGTTATTGTAGGTTCTAAGCAAAACCTGAAGAAAAGGGGGGTTTTTAGGTTTTCTTTTTGGAAAACGGTGGGAAAATTGTTTTTAGAGTCCCGATAGGTTTGGGGGTTAAAAGGGGTTTTCCAAAAGAATGGAGGGGGAACCACAAAGAAGTCCCTTTTTAATTTTGGGTTTTGGGGGAAGAGCTGAAAAAAGAGGAGAACAAAAAAGAAAAGGTTTTTATGGTTTAGAGACAAAAGAAATTTCGGGGAGGGGGTGGTTTTCTGGGGGGATTTTGGGGGAGAATTTTAAAGGAGGGGGTTAATTTGGTTTTTTTGGGGGATTCCTTTTTTTTAGGGCTTTAGGTTTGTAAAGTTTTTAAAATTAAAAATTTGTTTTGGGGAAAAAGGCCCCAGCCAGTGGGAAGGGGGTTGGCAGAAAAGGAGAAAGGCCCGGGGGAGTAGCGAGGAAGAGGGGGTTGGGGAAAAGAAAAAGGAGAAGAGTTGAATGTTTTAAGGGGGAGCAAGAGTGCTAGATGAAAGGACACAAAAAGAAGGGTTTTTTGCAGTAAATCCAAAGGGGACAGATGCATAAAAGGGGAAGGGCCCCGTGTTTTTTTTTTGTAGTGGGGCCCCCGTTGAGGAATAAGTTTGGAATTCCCCGAGATATTTTTTCCCGGTGCAGGTGGCCCGGGGCCCGATGAAGGTTTTGGGGTTTTTGTTTTGGGTTTGGGAAAAAGAACCCGAAAGGGGTTCCAAAAAAGGTTTAAAACCCAAAAGGGAATTTTTCTTGCAAGAAAAGGGATAGTATTTGAGCTTTTTTGAAAAGTGATAGAATAAACAGGGGTTTTGAGGTATGGAGGGGATGGTGGAAAAAATGATGAATTCCGGTTTTTTTCCAAAAATTTTTGTTTTTAAGGGGCGGGAGGAAAAAAGAAAAAGGATTTTGGACGATTTGACAGTTTTAGGGTCCGGGGGAGAGAAGAGTTTTAAAATTTTTGGGCCCGGGAGGAAAGTTAAAAAATTGGGTCCCCTCCGCATACAGGGGTTTCTGAAATGTCCCTTTTTAAAGCTATTAGCTAATTACCCAGGGGCCCAAAAGGGGAGATAAAAGGGGTTAATAGGCCCCCGGGGGGGGAACCCATGGGGGAGACCCAAAAGGTAGTTTGGGGGGTGGGAAAAGGGGGGGTTGGTGAAAGGGGTGAAAGGAATTGAAAAAGTCCCCGAAACGGAAGGTTTTGAGGAGATCAAAAGGGGAGGGCCAAGTCTGTGATTTGTCCCCAGGGGGAGGGGGAGGGGTTTGTAACCCGGAGGAAATTTGGGCGACAGGTTTAAAACCCGAGGGAAGGTCTAATGAAACACTTAACAAAAATTAAAAAGGGGTTTCATAAGGGAAATTAAGGTACTAGGTTTCAAAACCCAAAAGTCCCCGGGAAACCCCCCCTTTCCTTTTGGTGGGGGGGTGTACCCAAATAATAAACTTTTTTAAATTGACTTTTAAAAATTTTTTTTGAACTCTAAGGGGGACTTTCAAAGGAAAAAATTTTGAAAAGCTCAAAGTGCCCCGTTTTTTTTCCCCCCACGGGTTTTTTTTTTTTTTTGGAAAAAAAGGGGCCCCGAAAAGTATGTTTGTGCCGAAGTGCGGGTAATAAATGCGTGGGGGGGAAAACTTCCCACGCCAGGGCAAAACAAAACCACCCTTTTTAAATTTTGGGCTTTTCCCCGTCGGACTTCTAATTGGGCCCCACCCTTTGGCCCCACCCCCATTATACATAAATTTAGGAAAATTTTTTGAAATTTTTGGTTTCGTCCTGCCCCAGAAATGCCCCAAAGAACGGGCCCCTTTTGTTAGGGCAAAAAAGAAAAATTTGGCCCAAGCTTTGGGGGCCCCCCAAAGCGCATTCCTTTTTTGGGATCCGACAGCGGAAACCCCGCCAAAAGTTAGGCGCAAATTTTATTGGGCGGGAAAAAACAGGAGAAAAATCCAGTTTAACAAAGCCCCTTTGGGACACGTAAATTTGGGGAAAGTAAATTCCCCGGGAAAGGCTTTTTCCCCCGTCGGAAATAAAATTTTCCGTATGAAGAAAAAAATGCGATTTGTCATTTTAAAAAGAAAATTTTCTTAAAAAAAACACACAATTAAACCAAATGGCCCGGAAAAAAATTTTAAAACAATTTTATTTAACAATTTTTTGGCAATTTACATTTTAAAGACAAAAATAATTTTAAAATTCCCCTTTTTAAAAAAAAAAAATTTTCCACTTAAAAAAATGGAAATTTTTAAAATTCCCTGGGGAATTTAAAACTAATTTTTAAAATAAAATAAGGCCCTTTTCAGATGTTTGGACAGAAAGTTTTTACCTAAAACATTTCCAAAAAAACAAATTTTTGATGTATTTTGGGGTGCCCCTTTTAAGTTTTTAAAGTCAAATTTTGTAAAATCAACAAAAAGGCCCTTTCTTGGAACCTTTTTGTCCTCCCAAACGGGATTTTCCCTTTCTTAATTATTTTTTCCCCTTTTTTGAAAAAACATTTTTTTTTTGTAAATGGGGGAAATGCCCGTAAAAATGGAAAACTAATTTGCACTTTTTCAAGAAAAAAGTTCACTCCCTTCGACCCCTTCCTTTTCCCCTTTTAGGGTAGACCCCCATTAAAATGGTTTTTTGACCCCGTCCCGGAAAACCCGTTAAAGCGGGTGCCAAAAGGGCCTCCTTTGCCGACCCGCCCCAAACACGCAAAAACCCCTTGGGAAATTTTTCCCGAAATTAGCCGCGTTCCCCCCCCCAAAAACGGCCCCCCAAATTTCGCCCTCAAAAAATTTTAAAGCCCCTTCTTTTTAGGCCAGCCCGAAAGTGCCAAAGGTTTTTTGCCCTTTTCCCTCCCCAAACTCTGCTTTCCCAAAAAGGGGAATTTGAACCCTTGGGTGGGAAAGGGACAAATTTTTCGGGCCCTACATGTCCCCCTTTTTCCAAACTAGACAAAACCCCGATTTTTTTTACGACTTTCCCTTTTTTTATGCAAAGAAAACTATCCACCCCGAAAATTGGGGGAAAACCCCCCCATGTGCCGTTTCCTTGTATTGAAAAAACCCCCCCCCCCCCCCCCCCCCCCCCGCCCCCCCCCCTAACTGCCCCCCTTTTTTTAACCCGGCCAATTTTTAAACCCCAACCCCGGGGAAGGAAAAAAATTTTCCCCTTTTTCCCAAAAGAATTTTTTAAAAAGAGTTTTAAGGGGTTAGGGTTTGGGGTTTTTTTTTCCTATTTAAAAAAAAAATAGGGTTTTGGGGTTTAAAAAAGTATTACTTTTTAAAAATATGTTTTTCTCCTAACAAGGGGGAAATGGGAGGTTTTGCCAAAAGGGCCCAATTTAAAGGGCTGATTTTTTTTAACAGCCCGGGGAAAAAGTTAGAGGGTGGCCCCAAAAGTAAAGGGGGGAAACATTTAGGGAAAGGGAAATGGAAAAATTAAAATTTGGGGTTTTTTTAATAGAGTTTGGATTTTTTTTACACCATCCAGCGACCAAATGTAGGGGTAAACCCCTGCCGTAAGGATTTTGGCGACCCTACGGCGGGAAAAGTCCCGAAAAAAGGCGCGTCGAAAAGAATTTTAACCCCCTCAAAAAAATCTTTGGGTTTGGTATACCCCTTTCTTAATTATAAATTTATTTGGGCTAAAATAATTTTTTTGGGTGGTTACTACATTTCCCTTTAAATAGAAAAAATAGGATTTTCCCCCCAGTTTTTTTTTTTCCCCAAAATAAAAACCCAAAAAATGGTACAGCCCCCAATGGGACCTGTCCCCCCCCAAAAATTTTCAGAGCCCGGAGAAGGGGGGCAAAGGCCAAGGGAGATAAGGAAAAAAGGGTTTATTAAAAAAAGGAAGGAAAAAATCAATCAGTTTTTTCAAACTCAAAAAAGAAAAACAGTGAGACTTGTTTGGGTGGGGATAGCCTACTAATTGTTTAAAAGAACTTTTTTTTTTACAAAATTTTTTTCATGGTGCCGCCTTTTTAAATTTGGGAAAAATTTTAATTTTAACCCCCAGCCCCCTTTTTTTGGGAAACCATTTTCACCCTTTGTGGGTGTGAAGTGAGGAAAAGGGGAGGTTAAAACTCCCCGTTTCCCCCTTTTGGGGGATCCCCCGAAGAATCATTTTTCAATAGAAAACCAAAAAGGGGTAGCCCCGCTGGGCCTTTTGGTTTTGTTCCATTAAAAAGTGTTAAAATAAACAAATTTTCAAAATGTTCAGATGTTTTAAATTAAAAATTAAAAAAAATTTCCAATTTTAATTTGAGAAATAAACAATTTGACTTTCCCCCGTAGGTTTGGGTGGGCCCTAAAATAAAATCATAAATGATGAATTGTATATGTTAGCAATACCTGTGTTTAAGCAGCACCTGCAGAAATTTAAAAATAAAAAAGTGGAAAATTTCCTTTTGCCTTCAGCTTTATTTGTTTTGGTTTTTATTACATTTTTATTTCCCGGGGTTTTTTAGTTCCCCTTTCAGCCCCCCATCCCAGTGTTTGTGGGTTCCCTTTTTTTAATTAAGCCGTTTTTTTTAAAAAGGCCCTGTTCCCCCCTTTAAAAATTTTCAAAAACCAACTCCCCTGGGTCCTCCCGATTTATCATTTAAGTCCCTCTTTTTGCAGCAAAACAATTTTTCCCCCTGGACAAAATGGCCTTTAATGGGAAGGGTATGTTAACCAAACCCTTTTTTTCCAAACAAAGGCCTTTCCCAAAGTAACCATTTTTGGTTTTTGCTTTAAAACCCTTCCCATCCTAGGACTGAAGAAAAAAAACAGTTAAAATGCAAATTTTTGTTGTTTTTTATTTCCATTGGGTTTTTTTTTTTTCCCCGTTACTGGTTATAAAACCCTTTTTTTTTGCTTCAGGGTAGGACGCCCCTGTACCCTTGTACCCCCGGGCCCCTTTTAATAGACATAATCCTGTTCTGGATTTTTTTGGTAAACTCAAATCAGATGTTTCCCAATTTCTGAAATTTGTTTGGTTTTTAAAAATTTCCGGTGTTTGGGGATTTCCCGTTATTAACCCACGAAATAAATTGTTTTTGCCCTTTAATTTTTTTATTCCCTTTTAGGGGTTTTACCCCCTTATCCAAGGGAATAAAAGTTGAAAAATTTTAAGATAATTCCCCCCTTATTGTCAAAGTGAACTTCCTCCCGAGGAAAAAAAGTTTTTGTTTCCCGTCAACTTATGCCTCCAAAAAACATTTAGGGAGGACAGAAAAAAACAAACCAAAACAACAGGGTAGCTGGTCATTTTTTATTTTTCGGACTATAATTTTTAAAAAAGCCCTAAAAGGTAAAACCCCCTAAATGGAAAGGGGCCCCGGGGGTGCCCCGGAAATACCTTGGGTAAAAAATTCCAAAACCTTGGAAATTCCCCTCCCGTGGGGGAAAATTTAAAGGGGTTTTCAAAACAAAAGTTAAGAGGAAACAGATCACAGGGGGGGCTCCCGGGTTGGGGAAGCAGTAGGGAACCTTGGGGGGAAGTCTACTTTTTTTTTATTTTTTTTGACCCAACCTTTTGGGCCCCCTTTAAAAATAAAATTTTTATCTGCTGGACAATCTCTTTTTTAAGGGTTTGTCTGAATGTACCCTTGGGTACAATTCCAAATTTGGATTGGGGAGGCAGCTCCCCTTTTTCAAATCCCCGGAAAAAAACAGGCCCAAAGGTTTAAAATGTTTTTGGAATGCAGGCTGCCCCCCATAGTAGCAAAGAGGGAACTGCGGGGCCCCGACATTGGGGTTTGTTAAAAAGCGGGGCTCCCCCGAGGGCCTAATAGAGGAACGGGCCCGAAAACTGCTTTTCCGGTAAAACCAAAATTTAATTTTAAAGCTTTAGCTGCTGGTTTTACCTGAAATTTACAAAAGGGGGGCAAACTCAACCAACCCCCCACATAAACCTTTAAAAATTGGATGGGGTGTGGGCCCTTTTTTTTTGGGCCATTTACCTGTTTTCCCCCCAACAAATCTTGGCATCAAGCCCAAAAACGGGGGTTAAAAATAGACCTCCCAAATTTTAGCCCCCCTTTTTTTGCTGTCCCTTTAGTGCAGGTTTAGCTGTGAAAAACCCCGGGGAACATGTATTGAATGGGGCTGCACTTTTTCCAGTTCCTCAATGTTTTTTCTAAACAGGGGTGAAATTTTGGAAACCCGAAAAGGGGCCACAAAAATCCCCAAAACCCAGGGTGCATAGCGATCTTTCTAAGGGGGAAAAAAAAAAGGCTTGGGCAGTTTTAAGGGAAATTCCTGTCCCTTTTTCCCAAACTTGTAAAAAAGGTAATTAATAAATCCCAAACATCGGTTGGAAAAAGAGGGCCCCTTGCACAATCTTCCTACACCACTTCAAAACATTTTTGAAAGGTTTTCCCTTTTGGGGTTTAAAAAAAAATTTGCCCTTTTAGCCTTTCCCCCTCCACCAAATAGGAAAATAGGGGTAAATTTTCAGAATTTTTAGAGAAAAATTGTACTTCTTCGATTTTAAAATTAAAATTAAAACTTTTTTTTCCCCCTTTTTTGTTGGTTTTTTAATTTTAAAGGGTTTAAGATTTTTAAAAAAAAATTCCCTGGTTTCCCGTCAAAGCTTTTTTTATCCTCCGATTGATTGAATGAATTCCCGCTTTCTTTAAATTTTTTTTGATTTTGGGGCATTTTTTCAAATATCTTTCTGTTTAAAAAAAAAAAGTTTTATTTACCCAAAGAGGGTTTAAAAGAAAGGTTTTCAACTTTAAATTTTTTCCCCCATTCACAAGGGTTTTTTCAACCGGGAATTTCCCAGGCCCGGATTGCGCTCCCCCAAATCTCCCGGGGGAAAAAGTGGGGGAAGGGGGGGGGGTGGTTTGGGGGGAAACCCGACGGCCCCCATAAGGGCTTTCCCCTTATCCCCGCCCCCTATTTTCCCCCCTGGATAATGTTTCATGTTGGAGCGACGGAATCCCCCTGTTCTCTTAAAGAGAAACGGTTTTGGGGTTTTTTAAAGTAAAATTTTTTTAAAGCCGGGCGGAAATTTGGCGCCCCAAAAAATGCCAAAAGCCAAAAACCCGGGGGCGCAGTACTGGACTTCCGCGCCGGGAAAAAAAGGGCCCTGTTTAACGGGTCCCTTTTAACCCTTAAAATTATTTGAAAAAATGGAATTTTTTTTACCCCCAACATTAAAATCAAATTTTTTTAAACCAAAACAAAAAAAACCTTCCCTATGTGTTGGGGGGGACCAATTTAACCGGGGAAAGATTTTTTCAGTTTTCTGTAGTTTTTAAAAAACCCGCAAAAACCAAAGTGATTTTTTTGGCCATGTTTTGGTGTTTTTTTTGGCCCCACCCCTAAAAACTGTTGAAAAATTTGGCCCCCAAAAGTTTGGGCTAAAGGCCCCCCTTTTCCACATCTGTCGGTGAGGTTCAGCTTCACAAGTATTCCCATTAGTTTTAAAACAACATTAATACAATTTTTCCATGTGACCTTTAAAAAAATTAAAAGTTCTGGGGTTTTAATTAATTTTTTCTGGTTTGGTGAGGGCAATTAAAAAAAAAAAGGGGTTAGAAGCTCTTTGGCGGGCCCTTGGGTTTTTGGGTCAAACCTTTTTCTATAAATTTTTAAATGCAATTTGCAGTTTTCTTTACAATGTATTCTGTAGTTATAGTAAATGTGACTTGTATGATTTGATGCAGTCCAAAACCTTCCCTGTACGAGAAACTTACAGTAGTTCACCTTTTTTTTGGAGGACCACCCTTGTTTGGATCCCGAGTTTTTTGTTTCGACAACCATTTCCCGGGGTTTTTTAATCCTATTTTTTGGGCCCGTTATTTTTCGGGGCCCCTTTCTTTAAATTTTTTACTTTTTGGAAATAAAGAAACTCAAAGAAAAATGACCCCCCGTTTAATTTTTTTTTTCCAAATTTTTTTTAGTTTGTTAAAAAAAAATATACGCTTAAAAAAAATATGGTATCCCAAAAAAATAAAAAAAATCATGTGGTAAGTTTTAAAAAAGGAGGGAAAAAAAGTGAAAAAATTTTAGAACTAAAATGTCGGGGCTTTGGGCCCCCCGGAGGGTCCTGTTTTAAAAATTTTTCCCCGGGGCCCAGCACAAAAGTTAAATAGTAGTGAGAAAAACGTTTTTTTTATTTTTTTTTTTTAAATTTCCCCGAAACCCGCTGCGGATAACTGATCAACCTTCTGCCAGCAAATGGGTGGGAAAAGGAGGGGGGGGAGGGGGGAAGGGGGGAAAAGGGCTTTAGTGTGCTTTTCACAGGGGAAACAACAGGAAACCCTTCCCGGCCCCGGGTTTGGGAAGTACTGACTTTTCCTCAGGCTCTGTCCCGAAAGGCCCCGCTATGAGGAAAAAAATTGGGAGCCAAAATAATGTTTACAACACACAGCCTAATTTTTGGGTTTTTGATAAGGTTTTTGGATGCTGCTGCCCCTACAGGGGTTAAAACCCCCCTGTAGCAGCAGTGAATCACCCTCACCCCTTCCCAGAGCTGAGAGGAGGAAAAAGTGTGAAGAGACAGAGATTCAGGCAGGCATGGTGTTAATGTAAAGGAGTTGTTTGTGTGTAGCTTGTGTGCCCAGTGTGTGCTATATAGGTGCAGAGTGTGTATGTGTGAATTTATTTGTGTAAATATGCATGAATAGTGTGCTGGTTTGCTTTTGTGCTTGTGTGAACACATACATACACGCTGAAAGTTCAAGCAGTATAAACTTTTATTCTTCCCTACACAATTGCTGTACCTATAGCGCTTAACTCCTTAACGATCGTCCGCCGTCTTTTGGCGTCAGACGGTGCGGGTTGTATGTATGCAGCGACGTCCTCTGACATCTGGGTCTGCGGCTTCCGGCGCCGCAGCAGCGCTGAGAGCAGGGTTGTACTTCACAGCGCTGTTCCCAGCACAGCCACTGCAGGCGCAAGGGAGTGGGTGAAACCTCCGCTCCCCGACGCTTAACCCTTTGATTGCCGTAGTTCATGACTGCAGCATAATAAAAGGACTTTCCCCTGTTGGGTGATCGGAACTCCGGTGACCCGACAGAGCCTGGGGAACGGCTGCAAAGTCAGCCCTGGGGACCTAGAGTAGCTCCAGGACTGTCTGTGTAACAAGTATGCGATCAGGGCAGACTGTGTGCTGCCCTGACTGCTGCCTGTGTCAGACTGACACAGAATATAATGTATTAGCATATATGGATATGTTAACACATTACTAAGTGTAAAAAAAAAATGGTATTTTAAAAATCATGGGATTTTTAAAAAAGTAAAAACTATAAAATAAATAAAATAAGTCATAAAAGTAAATATAAGTAAAAATAATCTTGCATACATTACACACAAAAAAAAAACTACACATATTAGGTATTCACACGATCGTAATAACCTATATAACTAATCAAACAAGTTATTAAGTGTGAAATGTGAATGGTGAAAAAAAATAAATAAATAAAAAATGTGAAAAAAATGAAAAACAATTCTGCAATAATTTGTGAACTAAAACTATTCTAACTAAGTGAACTTAAACTATTCTCAAAAATGCACGATCCAGCAACTTGATGTGTATTACGAAAAAGTACGGTGAAAACAGTAGCTTTATTTAGAAATCAATAAAATCAGGTATTAGAAAAACTTTGTGATGGATTAACACACCGACGCGTTTCGGGAGATTCCTCCCCTAGTCATGGTGTGACGCAACTAACTCGTGACTTCCTTATATACCATACAAATTACCACTATTAGAAACATATGTGTAGCAATAAAAAGCATGTATGCAATGTACCAATTCATCACAATAATTTCAAGAGAAAATAGGTAGAGATATGGAGAAAGTCAGGATAACATGTAACAATAAGATTTATAATGAAACATAATATCTTGCCTTTTATTTAGGCGAAATGGAAACCTGGTGTTTAGTTGGAATATCCACCAGGCTTCCCGTGATAATTTCCTTCTCATATCTCCCCCTCTTACCGGTTTGTGAACAATCTCAATCCCATTACACTTAAAGGAATCGAGATTGCCTGCATGGCAATCAGCAAAGTGACACGATGCCATGGATACATTTGTGAACTCAGCCCTGTTAACATCTGAGATGTGCCTGCGGATTCTGGTCTTTAAACTATTGGAACTGCATCCCACATAATGTAATGAATAACTGCTGCATGTAATGAGATAAATGACATTACGAGTGCAGCAATTTATGTAAGACGCTATTTTATGTTTCTCCCCTGTAGTTGTCGCAGTGAAATCTTGAGTCACTTGCATATAATTGCAAGTGACACACCTGGTGTGTCCACAACGGTATGAACCTTGTATCGATAGCCAATTATTTTTGCTAGTATTAGGTTGAGTTGTAAAAAGATTAAGGGATAAAATATTTCCCAATGTGGGTGCCCTTCTAGAAACAAAGTTGATCTTATCTTTGATAATATCTCTCATATTATGTTGTACAGACAAAAGTGGTAAATTATTTTTAATAAGATTAACTATTTTGCCATACTGGGGACTATAAGTAGTAGTAAACGTTAGATTCAATGTTTTTTTCTTTTTGTTATTAGTCAAAGCTTTAGAGCTGCAAGGTTGCAACAACTCCTCTCTCGGTAACTGTGACACCCTGGAAGACGCATGGTTAAGTACCCTTTCTGAATAACCTCTTAGCCTTCCAAAGCTTGTTGTAAATGCTCTGAAAAGATTATGTCTGTAGTAAAATTTCTCTTTAAACGAATAAGTTCACCAAATTGAATATTATCCCTAACCTGGCATGAGTGTAGAGAATTAGCCACTAGAATGGAATTTTGGGCAGTCATTTTTCTATAAGGGGATACAATAACTCCCTTACCAGCTATACCTGTTTACACATCCAAAAAGGCAATCGTTTCAGGATGCCAATGCCACGTAAATTTTAAGTTAAACTCATTAGTATTCAAATTATCGCTAAAGGAAGCTGCCGATGACTCGTCTCACTCCCAGGAAGGAGGAAAAGGGACAGTCATCCGACAGAAGATGAAGCTTTTCCAATATGCACATATAAATATTAGCAAGTGCTGGAGAGTAGAGATGGGCGAATTTCTCAAAAATTCGATTCGGTCACTTCGCCGAATTTTCCGACAAAATTCGTTTCGTTCCGAATTACTTCGGCACGAATCGCGTTAAAAAGCAGCTATTTCCAGGCTGCACAGAGCCTGCAGGGTGCTGTAGAACATTGTGCCAGGGCTTAAAAATATGCAGAGGGAGCTTGGTTTGGTCTTCATACAATGTTGTGTTTTAGTTTTGACACGCACATGACTGCCGCCCCGTTTTTAGAATCGTTTTCACTATAAAATTCCCTGGGCCACTTAAGAGGGCAAAACTGACCAAAAAACTGAAGCGGGGGAATGTGCCTGATAAAGTCATGCCAGCAAAAACTGGAAAAAAAAACAAGCTGAGAGCTCAGGTGGCAACATTAGTGACAGAGTGTGGAGGTGGGCGGCGGAAGGCCACAGCAGCATGAGGTCGGGCAGTGGCACAATGACATTCTGTAGGTGGCAAAACAGGAAGAAAACCACAGAAAAGGCGCAAAGAACTGAGAGCGGAGGTCACGGCGGCAGCAGCATGAGATCAGGCAGTGGCACAATGACATTCTGTAGGTGGCAAAACAGGAGGAAGCACAGAGTGGCCCCAATGACTGAGAGCGGAGGTCACGGCGGCAGCAGGATGAGGTCAGGCAGTGGCACAATGACATTCTGGAGGTGGGCCAAAACAGTATTAGGCCACAGAGTGGCACAATCACACAGTGTGGGGTCACACAACAGCAGCATGAGGTCAGGCAATGGCACAATGACATTTGGGAGGTGGCCCAAAAAAAGTATTAGGCCACAGAGTGGCACAATCACACAGTGTGGAGGTCAAACAGCAGCAGTATGAGGTCAGGCAGTGCACAATGACATTCTGGAGGTGGCAAAACAGGAGGAAGCCACAGAGTGACACAATGACTGAAGAGCGGAGGTCACGGCAGCAGCATGAGGTCCATGGCAGTTGCACAGATGACATCTGGAGGTAGGCAAAACAGTATTAGCCACAAAAGTTGTCACATATCACACAGTGTAGAGGACACAGCGGCAGCAGTATGAGGTCAGGCAATGCACAATGACATTCTGGAGCGGCAAAACAGTATTTAGGGACACAGAGTGCACAATGATGCAGTGTGGAGGTTTCACGACAGCATCAGCATGAGATCAGCAAGTGGCAACTAATGACATTCTGGAGCGGCAAAACAGTATTAGGCCCACAGAGTGCACAATAACACATTTTTGGTGAGGTCACGGCGGCAGCAGTATGAGAATCATGCATATGCACAATGACAATTCTGGAGGCGTCAAAACAGTATTAGAGGCGCACAGAGTGGCACAATCACACAGTGTGAGGTCACGGCGGCAGCAGTATGAGATCAGGCATTTGGCAAATGACATTCTGGAGGCAGCTAAAACAGTATTAGTGCCACAGAGTGGCACAAATCACAAGTGTGGAAAAAGGTCACGGTGGACAGCAGTAGAGATCAGGCTGTGCACAATGACTTCTGGAGGGGGCAGAAACAGTATTAGGCCACAGAAGTGGCTCAATCACTACAGTGTGGAGGTCTACGGCGGCAGCAAGTAAGAGGTCAGGCAGGGCACAATGACATTCTGGGAGTGGGGCCGGCAAAACCTTAATAGGCCACAGATGTGGCACAATATACAGAGTGGAGGTCACTACAGCAGCGATCGGTCAAGGAGATCAGGCAGTGGCACAATGAACATTCTGAGGCGTCAAAATAGTATTAGCCGACAGAGTGGCAACAATGATACAGTGTTGATCACGACAGCAGCAGCATGAGAATCAGGCAGTGCACAATTCAATCCTGAGCGGTCAAAACAGATTAGGCCCACAGAGTGGCACAACACCACATGTGGATGTCACGGCGGCAGCATGTATGAGATAAGGCAGTGGCACAATTTACATTCTGGAGGTGGGCTAAACAGGTATTAGGCCCACAGAGTGGCACCATGATACAGTGTGAAGTACACGACAGCAGGAGCAAGAGATCAGGCAGTGCACAATGACATTTCTGGAGGCCAAAACGTATTAGGCCACAGAGTGGTGCAACAATCCACAGTGTGGAGGTTTCACGACACAGGCAGAGCAGGCAAGAGATCAGGCGAAGTGGCACAAGGACATTTCTGGAGGTTGCAAAACAAGGAGGAAACACAGAGTGGCACCCAAAAAAATATGGGAAAAAAACTGAGAGCGGAGTCACGGCGGCAGCAGCATGAGGTTCAGGCAAGTGGGCAAATGACACCAGTGTGGAGGACATTATGTAGCAGCCACAGCAGCAGCATGAGGTCAACAGTGGCACAATGACACAGTGTGGATGTCACGGCAACAAGCAACAGCAGAAGCATCATGATGTCGATAGAGTGTCACAATGAGCAGAGGTGTTTGAGGGGGCTAGGGCAAATACCAGTCCTGGTAAAGAATGGGTGTTAGGCGAAGATGGAGAAAATGTCAGCAGATGTTGGCATCAGGTGGGTGGAGCAGCATCAGAATAGTGGGCTGAGGATGTAGTGTTGAGGACCCCAGACTGACACCTAAGGCAATGGTGAGTGGAAATCTGGGCCGATCCACGCCTTGATTCATGCTGACAAAGGACAGTCTTGTCCACATTTCCCCGTGGACAATGGCAAGCTGGTTCTCCTTGGGGTAACGATGGCCCCCGACCGCCTGAACACCCACTCTGATTGCCACACTACTGGCCGGCAGGGACAGCTTCTCCACTGCAAACTCGGCAAGTTGCGGGCACACATCTCAGTTTGGGCTGCCCTAGTAGTCCCATGGATCTTCTAAACTGAGGTGGCGAGAGTGCTGCCAGTAGGGCCACAACCTGTAGGTTCAGTGACTGCTCGAGGTCCTGCTGCTCTGGCTGCAGGCGACTGCCCTCCTCACTAGGGCGGGTGAAATGAAGCTGCTCATCATTGACTCCAAACTTAGGTTACTACTGAGA
Source organism: Phyllomedusa bahiana (assembly GCA_025379985.1). NCBI lineage: Eukaryota > Metazoa > Chordata > Amphibia > Anura > Hylidae > Phyllomedusa > Phyllomedusa bahiana. The sequence goes on from JAODAL010023739.1 coordinate 44,005, forward strand.
TGGCGCTGGTACTTGCACTACCCCCCCCCACCTATCCCCCAGCACCGTCGTCAGTATAACGTAGCACTGAGGAACCCCCCGTCAACCTGTCAGAGGAGGGACGATGCGACATAAGGCTGCAGCCAACTGTAATTACGGAGGATTTCCCATATTATTTGAGTTGGGTTTATCCTTCTCAAAGCTGGGGAAAAATGCTCCCATTTTGGACCGGTAGCGAGGGTCCAGATTGGGGTGGAGAGCCAGAAGTCATCCACTGCCGGAGCTGACTATACGAGGTCTTGTCACTAGCCAGGCAAAATATGCAGCAGCGGGCCAATCTGCACAAGTACTCCGAGGGGCTGCCCCTGCCTTCCCATTTCTTGACTGTAATATTGCCGACGTGCTTGGGGTCAACTGCCTCATCTTCCTCATCACCATCCACCTCCTCCAGCTGCTCCTTCTCCCTCTCTCTTGTCACCCTGGGTAATAAAAAATCCACTAATTTTCACCAAACAAAATGCTTCTGCTCCAATGTCCCTCGCCTCCGTCCTCCTCCATTTCAGTCCCCACCGGACTCCATGTGGCCACGAGATGTAGTCGTACGTCTCCTACCAGGTCCCGATGCCCAGAGACGAGATTTTTTAAGCATCTGTGTCCAGGACATGAAGCAGTGGAATGATGTTTACATCCAGTATTCCCTCGCGACTAGACAAATACATGTCGCCTTTCCCTCGAATGGGCCTCCCTCAACAAACGGCAGTGGTCACGCATGAGCTGCCAACTGGCTGACATCAAAGTTACACAGGGGAGTACTTCTGTCTGCCTTGGATCGATCAAAAAATCGTTTAATGTGGCCTTTCTCCTGTTCGTAACAGTCGGTCCAACCAAGTGCAGGCTGGAATTTCCAGCGGGTGAAACATCGTCAATAACAGAATGTGTGTTGGGGAGGCCGTCTGTCCGCTAGCAACTCGAGAGGGGTATCCTGCTTTGTACGAATGGATAAAGTGAAATCACAGATTTTTCCTGCCATTTTCCCCAGAAAGTTTCTGAAGATCGTGGGAAAGACTTCAGAAACCTTTTCACAACGCAGATTGGAACACGTCGCCATGCAGGGTGCATGGACCAGTCCCTCCTCGTGCAGCGCGGACACCATGTTCCTCCATTGTGCCGTCACCAGTGGTTCCGGATTTGTGCATTGTCGCGGATAAAAGCCACACATCGATTTCTTGCGCATGACGCGGAGCAGTATCCTCCCCTGTGTGACTTTTCGTATCGCACGAGGCAAGCCAGGTGTAGAACTGCGTGACAGCCGCTGTGCCTACACATGTGGTATGATGTGAGCATACTTGTGGAGCTGAGATGGTGTGGTGGTGGAGGAGTGAGAGCTACATTGGCGCATGTCACAGACTGACAATGTTGGAGGGAGAAAGCGGCATCTCCTGTCCAAGATTGTTGGGTCCTGGCTGGAAGCACATTCACCCAGTGTGCCGTAAAGGACATGTACTGTGCCCCTGAACCGTAGTTTTACAGCCCAGACTCCGCGCTGTCCTGTTGCACCTTGGAGAACTAAACCGAATAAGCTCAAGGACTGACCCACCTTCTGGTTCTTACATATTTATGAAGTGCTTGTACTGCCCTTTTGGAAAAGAAATATGGCTTGGATACCTGCTCCATCTCGGCTCGTCACAGATGCCATTAGTTCTCTGAACTGTGCAGAGTCCACCCATTTGGAAATGTAGGGACTGCAGTACCAACAACTAGGACAGTAGCACGGACAGCTGCTGGCTGCACCTTAGAGATGGTTGGACGCATACTGTTGCCTCTTTGCAATCGCCTCTCGCTGAACGACTGCTGGCGCCATGAGTACGAGGAGCAAGAGCAATCTGCCGTGAGATGATGTCCAAAGAGAAACAGCTCCCATCTGCAGAGGTGGGGAGCCTTGACTGGCCTGTGCAAAGGCATGCTTGCCCACTCGGGCCTGCTGCTGCTGCTGCTGTTGCTGCGGCGGCAGGATGGACCACCACATCTAGTCAACGTTTCCTCCAGGCCACCGGATGGGGGGGGTGACAGCTGCATATGGTTGACGCAGGGCCGTGGTGCCAACGTTAGCTCCTGGCCAACTGGCTTCACTTCGCCCCACATATTTCAACAATATACCCATATTCTCGGCACCTCCGGTGTCTTAGCCAAAGAACTTCCGTACAGTGCCCAATACCGCCGAGTATCGGATTTTACCGCCAAGCCCGCTCCGACACTGAGTGACTACTGCCCGCCGCTGCTTCGCTGAAGACCCCTGTGCCGCTACTTTCTTGTCCCTGCGAAGCGGGTTTTTTACCCCGTGGACCTACCTTGGCTCCCTGACCTCACACTGCGGCTATCGGACTGCTGACTCACGCCCACACGACCCACTTGCTGGTGCTGCGCTGGCTGCCTGATGCGCAAGCTGACGCCCTCTTCTCCTGACGATTGGATGAAGCCCTTTCCCTCACCCGGCTTCCCAAGTGCGGGTCGGGCTACGACATCATCTAGTTTGTGGTTTCAATCGTCCACTGCTGCCTCAGTCACCGGTCTTGGTATGCCAGGCAGACCTCGTCCAAACATGACCTCCCATGCCACTCTCCACAGTCTATACTTTGCCGCCTACTGCAAGAAGCATGCGATATTGGCCTCATTTCTTCGCTGCCAAGTAGCTGCTGACTGCCTCCTCAAAATGTTCATCCTAGGGCTATATAGTGACGCTGAGCCCAGACCACAATATTTAGATCTCGCTTGAGGGAACTGGATGGACAGAGGCTGCTGAGGGACAGTGAGGGCCTCTGACCCGCTCCCGGGCCCATGCCACAAATGGTTGTGTCTGAGGTTCCCACCGACTCTTGGCTGGGGTTGTCAGTGTCATCTGGGAGGAAGAGGTGACCATTCAACAATCAAAACCCTTGGGTTGCTGAAAAACACACGGAAGCAATGACAGCGGCAGTTGGGGCCTCATGAGTGACCCCCGCTGCGACGCCCCCCTTTCTGTGCCAAATGGGCCTTTCCAGGGAAAGTTTGTGCCCCGCACTCGCAGGTGCAGAGTTTCCACCTCCCCCCTGTCTGACTACGTTTGTTCTAAAAAAGAAGACACGTTTGTGATGAATTTTTATTGATAAAAAAACACCCTGTTTTTGGCCCAAATGAAACCCAGAACAAGCTTTGGGGGAACCTTGGTATAATTGCGCTCCCCAAAAAGGGCCCGGAAAAATTTACTTGTATGTGTTGTTTTTAAAAACACGTGTTTTTACAAAATATAAAAACACAAACAGGCTTTAAATTTAAACCTTTGGAACCCTGAATTAGGCTACAGAAAAATTTATATATTTTTGGCGTTGAAAAAAACGGTTTTTTTTGTCAGCACCCCGCAAAAAAAAGCTTAATTTAAACCCCGGATGTAAATTGCGCCAAAGAATTGAGCCGCACAAAATAGTAGCTTTTTGCATGTTAAAATTGCGTGTTTTCTCGCCACACAACAAGAATACGTTGTAATTAACCTTTTTTTGAAATTTGGGTACAGGGAAAAAAGTATATATTTTGGCGTTTAAAAGACAGTTTATTTTGTCAGCACACCAGAAAACAACGGTTTTTAAAAAAACCCCCGGATTAAATTGCGCCAAAGAATTGAGCCGCAAAAATGTAGCTTTCTAGCATTTAAATTGTTTTTCTACCCACACAACAAAAGAACAGTTGTAATTAACCCTTTCTTGTGAATTAGGCTACAGGAAAAATTTTATATTTTTTGGGTTGAAAAAGAGGTTTTTTTTTTTCAAACCCCCCACAAAACAAGGTTAAAAAACCCCTGGAGTAAATTGCGCCAAAGAATGAGCCCACAAAATAGAGCTTTTTAGCATGTTTAAAATTTTTTTTTTCTACGCCACACAACAAAAGAACAGTTTTTAATTAACCTTTGCTTGTGAATTTGGGACAAAAATGTATATATTTTTGGGTTGAAAAAACGGCTTTTTTTTGTCCAACCACAAAAAAAAGGTTAAATAACCCCTGGATTTAAAAAATTTCGCAAAAATTGAGCCGCACAAAAATACTTTGTACATGTTAAAATTTTTTTGTTTTCTACGCCCACAACAAAAGATACAGTTGTAATTAACCTTTGCTTGGAATTAGGCTACAGGAAAAATTTATATATTTTTGGGGTTGAAAAAAAACGGGTTTTTTTTGGGGGCAACACACCGCAAAACAAAGCTTAAAAAAACCCCCGGAGTAAAATTGCGCCAAAGAATTGAGCCCCACAAAAAAGTAGCTTTGTACGGTTTTTTCAATTGCGTGTTTTCTACCCACACAACAAGAGATACGTTGTAAATTTCCTTTCTTGTGAATAGGCACAGGAAAAATTTGTATATTTTGGCGTTTTTAAAAAACTTTTTTGGGGTCAACACCAGCAAAACAACGCTTAAATTTCCCCCCCATGTAAATTGCGCCAAAGAATTGAGCCCCACAAAATAGTAGCTTTGTAAAGTTTAAAATTTCGTGTTTTCCGCCACAAAAACAAGAGATACATTGTAATTAACCTTTGCTTGTAATTAGGAAAAGGGGAAAAAGTATTATTTTGGCGTTGAAAAAAACAGTTTATTTTGTACACTTCCACAAAAAAACGGTTAAATAACCCCTGGTGTAAATTGCGCCAAAAAAATTGAGCCGCAAAATAGTAGCTTTGTAGCAAGTTTAAAATTGTGGTTTTCTACGCCACACAAAAAGAGATACAGTTTTAAATTAACCTTTTCTGTGAATTCTACGGGGGAAAAAGTATATATTTTGGGGATTGAAAAAGACGGCTTTTTTTTTTGTAGCACACCACAAAACAACGGTTAAATAACCCCCCGGATTAAATTGCGCCAAAGAATTGAGCCGCACAAAAAGTCTTTGAATTTAAAATTGTGTGTTTTCTACGCCCCAAAAACAAGAGATACAGTTGTTTAACCTTTGTTGTGAATTAGGTAAGGAAAAATTAAATTTTGGGGGTTGAAAAAGAGGTTTCTTGGGGTCAACACACCAGCAAAAAAAACGCTTAATTAAACCCCCGGGGTAAATTTCGCAAAAAATTTACCCCCCCAAAATGTATTTTTTGGTGTTACAATTTTCGTGTTTTTCCCACGCCACACAACAAAAAGATACGTTTTTAATTAACCTTTTCTTGTGAATTGGCTCAGGAAAAAAATTTTTATATTTTGGCGTTTAAAAACGGGGTTTTTTGGGGTCAGCACACCACAAAAAACCTTAATTGACCCCTGGGTGTAAATTGCGCCAAAGAATTGAGCCCCACAAAATAGTAGCTTTATAGCGTGTTACAATTGCGTGTTTTCTACGCCACACAACAAGAGATACAGTTGTAATTAACCTTTCTACACTACAATAGTAGTCACCCTGCACATACCAAATTATCCATTCCTGTTGGAGAGCTCATTAGGGCTAAGCGCAACTGCACAAGTGAATATGAATATCAGAAAAATCCAATCAGATTTGCCACCCGCTTATTGGTGAGAGGATATCCGCACTGGGTATTAAACCGTGCACTACACACAGTAGAACATATACCAAGAGCCAAATTATTGCAACCACGTATAAAAACGGTTTCTAAACCAGAATTCCTGCTATTGTGTTGGATTATAATGCAAATTTCAATCCTGTCAAAAATCTTATTTATAAACATCTTCCAGTTTTGAAACAAGACCCCACTCTTGCTATTATTCTTAAAGATGGATGTCGGGTAGTTAGTAGACGTTGTAAAACCATTGGTAATTTGGTTTCTCCAAACCTTGTCAATTCTAATTCCACCCAACATATGTGGCTTCGTAATAGGGGCTTCTTCAAAGGGCGGGGGTTCATCCCTGTAAAACATGCAATTATGTATTTCCCCACTCGTGAATTTTTGATGGTAGCAAATGTTACCCAATCAGACAATATATGAATTGCAATACTGTGTCATTTGTATACATAATTCATTGTGATAAAATGCAATCTGAATTATGTTGGTTGCACCTCACGTAAATTCAGGGTGCGGATTTTGGAACATTTAAATGGGATAAAAAATCCTACTAGTCGTACATTGTCTGGTGCGTCCCGTCATTTTATAGAGGCCCATAACTCTCATACACAGAGTTTCAAAACTTATGCTATAGAAAAAGTCACCTTGGGCAAACGGAGGAAATTTAATTAACAAACTTAAAGATCGTGAGGCCTTTTGGATATACCATCTAAATACTATTGCTCCCATGGGTCTGAATTTGCGCAGTGAGCTTTTGTTTCATTATTAGTTCACTGGGCTTGCTATATACTCATATCCCTGGTCTTTGTTTTTGGCTAAAATTTTCTGTAGTCTTTGTAGCCCTTGTTGTTCCTGTCTTTTAAATATGATTTCTTTTTACATTCTCTTCACTTGTTGTCCTGGTGGGATGGCCGATCGGTTTCGTTTTCCTGCTGCTGGTTGTGTGCACATTCCTGCTCTGGAGTCGGGGATGCGGGTGTTTGGTCTTGGCTACTACATAGCGACTCCGCCCCCTCGGGGGTGTGGCTTTGTGGTAAGCCGGGTACCGGCAAGTGTGGCTCGACATTCCGGAAGTCGGGATGGCGCATGCGCGGCTGGGAGACGCGCCGATCGGATCATCCTTCACGCAGGTGAGTTTTATCCCTCCCCATGGTATAAAATATGTATGGGTTGCTCATATGGCTGTTGTGCTTACGACTAAGGGTTATGGGGAAACCTGAAACGCGTCAGCGTCTGCAGCACCATGTTTTGGCTTGTTATGTCTCCACTTACTTTTTTAAAAATAAAGGCGATCCTTTCATTTTCTACCGGAGCTGCTGGCAATCTTTTTTTCCTTTCACTGTTGGACTGGTGCTTCCCAGAGTGCAGCCGTGCAGCCCGTATTCTACAGGAGTGGTGAGCTGGCATATGTGCCTTTTCTGCTTTGAGTAATTAACCTTTGCTTGTGAATTAGGCTACAGGAAAAATTTATATATTTTGCCGTTGAAAAAGACGGTTTCTTGGGGTCAGCACACCAGCAAAACAACGCTTAATTAACCCCTGGATGTAAATTGCGCAATAGAATTGAGCAGCCAAAAATGAAGTGGTATTTGTATTGTAAAAACGCTGTTTCTTTAAATGAATACAACAGGAACTGGCTTAGATCCCACTTGGATATTGAATGTATATGCAGCTGCAGTGGACGCACACTGGATTTCAGATCCAATATCACAAAAAAAATAGAAATAGAACATTAAGAGAACAGTCTCTGAGACAAGCTGAGACACCCCACAAAAATCGCTATATAAAAATCAATTCTTCAGTAAGAGCTATCAGCTGCGGCAGCACCTTCCCTGATGAGCACAGTGAGAGGAGTGTGAGCTCCCGGCGTCGCGCCCGAACTTATATAGTGCGGTGACGTCACAGAATCCCGCCGGTCTCTGATTGGCTTCATCTCTGCACATGTCATGCAGGCTATGCCCTTCTTCCTCCCAGAGTGCTTTGCCCCATGTAGCGCCATGTGCTCGCAGCCATTTTATCAATCAAAAGCAACTTGTTCCCCGAAGTCCCCCCAAAGTTCGACTTGTTCCAAACCCGAATTTTTCTGAAATTCAAAAGAATTCCACTTCGTTAGAATCGATTCGCCCATCTCTACTGGAGAGCACTTAGCCCCCATGGACACTCCTTGTTTTTGAATGTAGAATGTATTATCAAAAGAAAAATATTTATTGGTAAGTAAAAATTCAGCACTTAGAACAATAAACTCATTGATTGTATTTGTGTTTCTGCTATATTTATGTAAGAATCTTTCCAACTTCGCAAAAAAAAAAAAAAAAAAACAACAAGCAGCTCACCTGAATCTCTGCTAGGGGGACTTCGGTTTCGGGGGCCCCACCCAGTAAAAGTCCAAAATCATGCAAACAAAGAACCAGCTCCAACTTGCGGTAGTGATGTACCCGGAGAGAGGATTTGTTAAGCAAGGTGAAAGCCCGGGCCTTTTAGTAAAATCCCCAAAATTTTATTTATCTTCTTTAAAAATCCTCAATTTTCCCAAAAACAAGAGCCCCCTTCACCCCCAAAGGGTTTCAGATAGAATGGAGCCCAAACTGCCGCGCGTTTGGGTCAATGACCCTTATCAGGGGCAAATTTGATGTTTTCCCTCCCCATTATAAGGACCTTTGGTGTAGCATTAGGTTTTTAAATTAAGAACTTTTTTTTTTTTTTTTTTTTTATATAAGTTTAAATATAAAAAAAAACACTTATTTTTAAATTTCCCATTCCGTTTTGAAACCCTATCAACTGCTTATTATTGCTATGTTAATTGGTTTTGAATGTCCTGGAGTGTTTAACCCTTGGGCTTGGTACCAGGGGGAAAATCCACCCAGGCCTCCTAGCTAGGAGTTTCTGTGTAAATCCCCCCTCTTGTTGCTTGTATACCTGTTTAGCTGTTATGGTGAGTGTTTTCAGATCTCCTTTGTGTTTTTCTGGAATGTTTGGAGACTGTGGGTTTTGAATTGTTCTAATTTATCAACCTCGACTATTTTCTCCTAAACGAACTTTGAGGGGGCCGTAGTGCAACCAACATATTGCATTTGCAATTTTTCACGCCTTAGAAAAATCACTGATTTTGTGTTGCAATGTTAAAGCTTTTAATTTAAAAAAATTTATTGTTGGAGTAGAAGAAAAAGGCCGTTTTTTTTTTTACATATTTGACGTTTTGCATATTTTAGGCCGCACCCATGAAAATCCCTTTCAAGTCAACCCGTATTGGCTTGGTGTTGTGTCACAGAAAAAAACTCGGGGGACAAAGTGACCTTTTGTAGGGGCTTTTCTGAACAAATCTTATTTTATGTTGAAAACATACGTTTTTTCGTTAAATTGACATAAATGGGTAGATGTGTTTTTTATGTTACTATTCGTTATTTGGTTACTGTAGTTTGTTGAGAATGTTATTCCCCTTTTTTTTTTCTATCCTTCCCCCTGTTTTTTAACAAATAATTGGGTTTTTTTCCATTTTATTACCTTTTGGATAGCTTTGCTAAAAGTTGTTGTGAGAAGCTTTCTTTGGGTTTGTACGATTTTTTTTGTTGTTTATAACAAAACTGCCTGAGGTACACCCCTTTTTTCTTGATAAAACTCACCCATAGGGAATTTTTTTTTGACATGGGAGGGGTGAAAGGAGTTGCTCTAGATTGTATTTTTATGCATGGGCTTCTTTATGGCTTAAGCTGATTTTTCCTCTCTCCCCTATAAGGGGACTCAGGTAATTAGGGGCTTTTTTTTATGTTCAAAAGTAAATTTTAAAAAACCCATATGGTTTCAAAAAATTTCAAAAAACTTTCACTCGGTTTTCCTCCCCCCCCCAGATGAAAATCAAATCACATAAATTTTGAGTACACTTTATACAATTACAAATGGTTGTTGTGGATTAATAGAAAATTTTTCTTCCCAGAGCATTAGATATTGGCTAAAGGGGGAAAAGCCCGGGCCCCCTGAAGCCCCTGAAACTTGGTAGAATAACTCTTTCAAACATGAAAAAATTTTTCGCCCAAAAATTCTTCTGCCAATACTATAAACATCTGTTTCTCTTTAGTTTTAGTTGCTGATCGGATAGAAAAACCGTAAGATGGGGGGCTGGGTGTGTGGGATGTGGGGTATAATGCCACCACATCACATGACAACCCGACCCCCAGTCGGCCCGGAAACTCTCCCCGGTATACATAATGTTTAGTGTCCGAAGGAAACCCGGCAAACCCATGATATAGGTTGTAACTGTTTTTTGAACCATCGTCCCCGGTGCTCATTAGTGAGCCCAATACCTGAGAGTGGGCCGAAAGGGGGGGGGAAAACCCCCCTTTTGACCTTTGGCAGTGCGTGAAAAATGGGCTTATTGGATTTTCAATGATATCTTTTCAGCCCCAATGGGTTTTTGAGAACTCCCATCTTAAATCCTTGTTCTAATACGTAATTAAACCCGTTTATAACATAAGTTGGTCATTCTGCCCTGCCTTTTTTTGGATGTATCTGACAGAGAAGAAGTAAATTTCGTCGATTGATCCCCGTCCAAAAAACACAATGCTCCCCCCTTTTTCTGCTTGTTTTATAACAATCTGTCATTTATCTGCAGTTTTGAGGGCCTTTTGTTCTTGTAAGTTAGATCTTTCCTTGTAAGTAAGGTTTCTGTTAAAATTATGATGTAAAACATTTAAAACCTCCCCTATTCTATCCCGGAAAATTTCCATGGGATAAGTCTAGAGTGTAATGGATGAAATATTATTGGCACTGAAAAAGGAGGGGGTTTTGAATTTAGACCCGCCGTGAAAGGGGTTACCGCTCTCCCCGTGTCTTAATGGTGTGCTAAATCAATCCTGCAAATCTGGCACGGTATCCTCATAAATCATTCGTTCTACCTTTGTCTAGCCTGTATTTTCTTTTTAAGTTTCAAGGACGTGGTTTGGAAAAAAAGATTTTTGACGTGATCTGCCCCCAAATATCGGTTTATGTCTAACAAATTTGGTATAATCAAAAATTTTGGTGTAGGGGGAAAATCCTAAAACCCTTTTTCTAACACTGTATCTACTTCAGACAATTTTGATGGAAAGATTTACAATCGATGATAAAAATTCCTTTTTCTTGGGTCTCCCCCCCCTTTCCTCGATGTTTGAGCCGCCCTCCCCCTCTTCCGTTTTTTTGGGGGTCTATTCGCACTTACGCCGCTCCTGCTGTTGTTGGTATATTTTCTCCTATTTGCTGTTGATCTTCTGGGTTTCCAAACAAAGTTCGGGAATGGGGTTCATCACTATATGTTTTTTGTATTGTTCCCTGAAGTGTCTGATAAGGGCGCTCGGTGCTTGACACATCTGAAAAAATAATTTTCTCCTAGAGATTGATAGGAGGTTGCGTTTTCGAGTATGGTTTGGGGCATGATTGTATTTACTCCGGGATAATGAATTGTTAGCTAGTCCCGTACTCCCCTTTTAATTTTCTTTGTTTGTCTTGATGTAATCAATCGAATTAAAATTATTTACAAATAACATAAAATTTGTTTCTAGAAAAGCTTCCTCAATAGGGTCACGTGTGTCAACGAGTTTCATTCTGTGAACAACATCCTAGCCATGTACGTGGTTAGACTTGAAGGGATTTCATGGAGGCGGGCATAAAATATGCAAAATAAAAAAAAAATCGTGCAAATATGTGAAAAAAAACGGACTTTATTCTCTACTCCAACAAAAGTTTTTTCAAATAAAAAGCTTTATTCATATTGCAACAACAATCAGTGATTTATCTGATAGGATTGTGAAAGTTGCAAAGTGCAATATGTTGGTTTGCACTACTGGCCCTCAAGTTCGTGTTAGGAGCCATATGTCGGATGTTGATTTAATTTAGAACAATTCAAACCTCAGCAGTCTCCAAAACTACTTCTCAGAAATACAAAAGGAGATCTGGAAAAACACTCACCATACAGGCATAGAACAGGTATACAAAGCAAACAAGAGGAGAGTGATTTACACAGGAAAACTCCTAGCTAGGGAGGCTGTGGATTTTCCACTGGATACAGAGTCCCTAGGGGTGTAAACACTCGTAAGGACATTCGAATACCATTATTAACATAGCATATAGATTAGGCAGTTGATAGGGGTTTCAGCGGATTGGAATTAAATATAAGTGTTTTTATATATTGTAAAACTTATATAAGAAAAAAAAAAAAAAATGTTTCTTAATTAATAGTGTACTATGCTACACCAAAAGAAGGTCCTATATAATGGAGAGGCAAAACATGCAAATTAGGCCTGAGTAGGGTCATGTGACCGAAACGCCGTCGCTGTGGTTCCCATTTCTATCTGAACCATTGGAGGTGAAGGTCTCTTGTTTGGTGGATCATTGTATGGATTTATAATGAATATGCAAATAAAATGATGGTGATTTTACTATAAGCCCGTCTGCACCTGCTTAACAATCTTCTCTCTGGATACATCACTACCTTGCAAGTTGGAGCTGGTTCGTTTGTTTGCATGATGTATGGGACTTGGACTGTGGGGTGGGCCCTGAACGATAGCTCACTAGCAGAGATTCAGGTGAGCGCTTGTTGTTTTTTTGTTTTTGTTTGTGAGGTGAAACCGGGTATAAGTGCCTCTTTACAAGCTTGCTCCTGAAGTGATTTTTTAATGTTGCGTAATCCAATCGTGTAAACTAGATACGTAGATGAAATAATTGCAACATCTATTGTAAAACAATAGTATAAGATTGAGCAACATAGACATTTTACAAATGGATACAGAGGACATCGCACGCAGGTTAAATTTGGCAGCGGGCATTTTCCAACAAGAGACCCTGGGAAATGTTACAGTTGAAGACCAATATTTCTTTTGCAGGGTGTAAAGATTCTGGAAAGTCTTAAAGTAAGAATTAAGAACATGGTGGGACATGCCAACTATAACCAAATACTTAGAACAGAAAAATAATCCCTAGAGGGAATACGTTTAATGAAACATCCAATAATGAATAAACCTGGTGACTTCAAGGATCTTGTATAATATTTTATCTATGCTATTTGGATCTTATGGAGCTGATAAAGGGAAATATGACAAAAAACAACTGGGACGAAACTTAAAAGTCTAAATAGCACATGCTAAAGAACAAAATATCCATGAACAAACTATCATCCACAATCACATATTGTCTTATGAAGTGTTTTTTAATCAGAAAATGGCAACATAATTTGCGTAATAAGATGTTGGTATTATCAAGACGAAACAAAGTAAATATAAAAGGGATGTACAGGACTATGCTAACAATTCAGTATATACCTGGAGTAAATACAATCATGCCCCAAGACTGGATACTCAGAAAACGCACCTCCTACAATCATCTAGGAGGGAAGAGTTAGTTTTTCAGAATGTGTAAGCACAGAGCTCTTATCAGACACTTCAGGGGAACATTTATACAAGGAACATTAGTGAGAACCCCATTTCTCGAAACTTTGATTGGAGACCCAGATGATCAACAGAAAATGAGGAGGAAGATACCACTAATCGTAGTCAGGGCCTGCGTATATTGCGAATAGACCCCAAAAAACGGAAGAGGAGGAGGGCGGGGCTCAAAACATCGGAGGAAGGAGGTTGATTGGGGGAGACCCGAGAATAAGGAATTTTTTATCATCGATTGTGATGCTTTCCAGGTCAAATATTGTCTGAAGATATGATATCCAGTGTTAGGACAAAGGTTTAGGATTTTCCCTACAGCCAATTTTGATGTATTACCAACCTTGTTTAGACGTAACGGGATTAGGTGAGGCAGATCACTATGTCAAAATCAATTTTTTCCAAAACCTACGTCCCTTGAACTTCAGAAGCGAATCCAATTGCTAGACAAAGGTAGAACAAGAAGTGATTTATGAGGTTACCGTGCCAGATTTGAGGAGGTTGATTAGCATCACCAGGTTTGAGACAGCTGGAGAGCGAGAGTTCCAACTCCTTCATCGGCAGGTCTAAATTCAGGACATCCATTATTCAGTGCGCAATGAATATTTCTATCCATTACATCTTATGACTTGACCCATGGAAATTTGTCCAGGATAGAATAGAGGGAGGATTAATAGAATTTACCATATAGAGTTAACAGCAATCCTTACTTACAAGGGCGAGAAGATTCTAACTATACAAGAAATAAGGCCATGTCCTCAAAGATCTGCAGATAAAATGAACAGATTGGTTATAAAACAAAGAAGACAAAGGGGGGGCATTGTGCTTTTGGACAGGATCTGTATCGACGAGAATTACATCTTCTCTTGTTCAGATACATCACAAGTATAGAAAGGTGCAGAATGATATTATGTGTAAACAGGATTTGAATTACGTATTACGAACAAGAGTAAGTTAAGATGGGAGTTCTGCACAACCCAGTGCGGCTGGAAAAGATGATCATTGACATCCAATAATGCCACATTGTTTCACGCACTGCCGAAGTTCGCATGAAGGGGTTTATTTCCCGCCCCGCACTTTCGCGCCCATCGTCTCAGGTATTGGCTCTACTAAATGAGCACCTGGACGGATGGGTCGATGTACAGTTACAACCTATTAGTCATGGGTTTGCCTGGTTTCCATTCGGGACACTAAACGTTAGTGTATACCATGGAGAGGATGTTCATGGCACGACTCGGGGGGTCCGCGGTTGTCATGTGATGTGTGAGGTAGGCATTATACCCCAGCATCCCACACAGCCTGGCCCTCCAGTTTCACAGGACTTTCTTATCCCGATTAGCAAAATTATATAAAGAGGAAAGATGTTTATAGTATTGGCAGTAGAATTTTTTTGGCGAATATATTTTTTCTTGTATTGATAAGAGTTATTTACCAAGTTTGGGGCTTCTATGGGAGCGCGTTTCTCACCCTCTTTAGCCAAATTTACTATATGTTATTTGGAAGAGAAATTTTATTTAATCCACAACAACCATTTGTAAAGTTGTATAAGTGGTACTCAGATTTATAGATTGATTTGATTATCATCTGGGTTAGGGGAGGAAACCGAGTGAAGATTTTATTTGAATATTATTAATGAACAACCATATGGGTTTAAAATTTATTTTGAAACATCAAAAAAAGTCCCTGTTTTAATGGATGTTCACGTTAGTAGGTGGAGAGGATGGAAAAATCAGCATTAAGAATACCAGAAGCCCTGCATTGAATACAATTTCTTAGAGCTAACTCCTGTTCACCCCTTCCCATGTCATAATAAAATATTGCCTATAAGGTGAGCGTATCAGAGCAAAAAGGAATAGTTCACTCAGAGGCCAGAGTTTGTTTTGTTATACAAACAAAAACAACATCTGTACAAAACCTCAGAGTGAGAGGCTTCTCACAACAACTTTTAGGACAAAGCTAATCTCATAAGTGAATAAATGGAAAGAAAACCAATTTTATTTGTTCAAAAAACATGAGGATGGATGAGACAAAAATCAGGGAATACATTTTCAACAAATACAGTAACCAATTAATCGAATAGTAGACATAATAAAAACACATCTACCCATTTTGTATGTCAATCAATCGATTAAACGTATGTACAAACATAACATAAGATTTGTTTCTAGAAAAGCTCCGACCATAGGTCACGTGTGTCACACGAGTTTATTCTAGTGGACACAACATCCAAGCCAAGTTACGTGGTTAGACTTGAAGGGATTTATGGATGCGGCCATAAACTATGCAAAACGTGCAAATATGTGAAAAAAAAACAACGGCTTTACTTCTTACTCAACAATAAAGCTTTTTCAAATTAAAAGCTTTATCAATTGCAACACAAATCAGTGATTTATCTGACTTGGCTGTGAAAGTTGCATAGAATGCAATATGTAGGTTGCACTACTGGCCCCAATCAAAGTTCGTGTAGGAGACATATGTCGGAATGTTGATAAATTAGAAAACAATTCAAAACCTCAGCAGTCTCATAAACACTTCTCAGAAAATACACAAAGGAGATACTGTAAAAACACTCACCATAACAGGCAATAGAAAGGTATACAAGACACAAGAGGGAGGTTGACTTTACCACATGGAAATCCTAGCTAGGGAGCCTGGTGTGATTTTCACCTGGATACCAGAGTCACTTAGGGGTTTAAACCACTCGTCAGGACATTCATTACCATTATTAACATAGCATATAGACTTAGGAGCAGTGATAGGGTTTCAGCGGGAAATGGAATTAAATATATGTGTTTTTATATATTGTTAAACTCTATATAAAAAAAAAAAAAAAAAATTGTCTTAATTATAGGGTAACCTATTGCATTCACAATGGTCTATATAATGGAGAGGCAACACATGCAAATTAAGCCATGAGTAAGGGTCATGTGACCCGAAAACGCGTCGGCAGTTGGTCTCCATTCTAATCTGAACCCATTGGGAGGTGGATGGGTCTCTTGTTTGTGGAACATTGTATGGATTTTAATGAAGATGCAAAAAAAATTGTGTTGATTTACTATAAGCCCGGTCTGCCACCTGCTATCAAATCCTCTCTCCTGGATACTGCACTACGCAAGTTGGAGCTGGTTTTTTTTTTTTTTTTTTGTTTGTTTGCATAATCTTTCCAACATAAGTATGGCTTTATCCTGAGGAATGGAGGGGTAGAGCGCTACCACGTCACATGAAAGCCAAGATAAATTATGACTCCAAGGTACTTTAGACATAGTAGACACAATGGGGGGGCTTTTTGTGTCTTTTATGTATCCTGGTATCGTCAATACCATCGGTATTGACATCATTCAACATATTTTAATTTAAAATTTTATAAAGTCCCGAATTCAATTCAATACGATTCCTCCTCCTTTGTCTGCTTAAACTATTCCCCCGAAAAGTACAACTTGTCCCGAATCCAATTGCAACATTGAAAAAATTAAGTTAAGACTGTTGAAACGCAAGGATGCAAAAACTAAAAAAATGTGCTGGTCACTAAGTACTTTTCAGATTTTCGGCTTATGGGGTTAAAGGAGTGTTTCCACAAAGCAAAGTCCAGGGCCATGGTTGGCTCTCAGCTAGCCAATTGTGCTGATTCACTTCTATGGGAGCTCTGAATATAGCGTACACATTCTACTATATTCAAAGTTCCCACAGAAGTGAAGGAGGAGGACAGCTACAAGAGCCTCCCCCTTCATTTATATGCACGATCGGCTAGCTGAGAGCCAACCATGGCCCTGGACTTTGCTGTGTGGAACACTTTTAATTACACTGTGTCACAGTCTAAAAATAAAACTTTTAGCTCACTCAAACAATCCTATAATATATGTGGCCTCTAAAAGTCTGTAACAGAAAAAAGATGATTTAAAAACTTACTAAACAAAAAATTAAAAAAGAAGCTGTCAGCTACTTTATGATGCCCGAACGACGAGTAGCATGAAATAGCGGTAGGTTACCCGGTCTCAACGCATTGGGTTTTACCCAAAAACATTGCAGCGTTCCCAGATTAACACCCAGTGATTGGCTCTATCCCTATAGACAAACATGGGAGAGAGCTGTCAGTCAAACTGAGGGGGCAGGGAGAAGCTACACATCAGAGCAGGCACAGCGGCTTCTCCTCGTACCCGGGATAACTTCATTGGGTGTTTACCTGGGAATGCTGCAGTTTACGGGTAAAACACACAGGGTTAGGATCGGGCAACCTGCAGCTATTTCATGCTGCCTGCTGTTTGGGCAGCACAAAGTAGCTGACAGGTTCCCTTTGAAAAGCTTTTCTATTTTTTTTTACCGTTATCCCTGATATAAAAGAAAAAAAACTATTGTTAATGAAAAGTAAAGTCTTTTGTATTAGGGGAAAAAGATGAAAAAGTTTTTAGAATAGCTAAATGTGAGAGAGTCTAGACACGTACTTAAAAAACCCCAAAAGATGCCTGGCAGCAATGGGGTTACTGGATCATCATCAATATTGCTGTTTTCTTTAATTAATTTATACACATGGTATTAAAGGGGATTTGCCAGGACGCCAGTTACTTACCTCTTATCAGCACAGGAGTAGAATATAAACAAATCATGCTGAGCCATGAAGGCTGCGGGGGAGAGAGTGAGGGGGTGAGCAAGGAGTGAGGAATAAGGGAGCGTCTCAAAATTTAACTGAAATAATAACAGTACAACAGTGGTTTCTCAATACAGCAAGACACAGCCTCATAGACTGCACTTTCTTCCCTGTCCCTTAAAAGCACATTTTATTTTTCCCCCTCATCAGATTAGAAGTGTTTCACGTAAGCGTAGCCTGTCAGCTCCTCTGCTCCCTCTGGTCGTATCTAGTGAAAGCTTTCAGGTAACTAAGGGGGATTGAGAAATGCTGTAGCTCTCAGAGTCTTCACTTTTTGTAATCACATATATTTCGAAAAGTGATTAAATACCCATTTTGGAGGTTCCCACGTCAACATTACATGGTGGCAAAACCCCTTTAATAATGTAGTTTTTTATTTAATCTTTCTTACCTATACATCCTGAAAAAATGCACCGAAAACACATCTACCACATTGGGCGTCATTTATTAAAAACTGCATGAACAAAACTGGTTA
>JAODAL010023740.1:0-62029 GCA_025379985.1 Phyllomedusa bahiana
TCCCAAACTAAAAGGTGGTAAAAAGACCTTTTTTGGCACTTTTTTTCTGGGGGCAGAAGGTTTATGGTCTTTCTGCGGTAAAAGGGACAGATATAGTCAATGTCCAGTTCAACTAAAATGGTGGTTCAAAGACTCCTTTTCCGGCACTTTTTAATCTGTGGGTCAGACAGGTTTAATGGTCATTCTGCGGTACAGGACAGATATAGTCAATGTCCAGTTCAACTAAAATGGTGGTTCAAAGACTCCTTTTTGCGGCACTTTTTAAATCTGGGGGTCATGCAGGTTTGGGGCTCATGCTGTGGCCCAGGACAGGTATATTCAATGTCCGTTGAAACTAAAATGGTGGTTCAAAGACTCCTTTTTGTGGCACTTTTTAATCTGTGGATCAGACAGGTTTAATGGTCATTCTGCGGTACAGGACAGATATAGTCAATGTCCAGTTCAACTAAAATGGTGGTTCAAAGACTCCTTTTTGTGGCACTTTTTAAATCTGGGGGTCATGCAGGTTTGGGGCTCATGCTGTGGCCCAGGACAGGTATATTCAATGTCCGTTGAAACTAAAATGGTGGTTGAAAGACTCCTTTTTCCGGCACTTTTTAAATGTGGGGGTCATGCAGGTTTGGGGCTCATGCTGTGGCCCAGGACAGGTATAGTCAATGTCCAGTTCAACTAAAATGGTGGTTCAAAGACTCCTTTTTCCGGCACTTTTTAATCTGGGGGTCAGACAGGTTTAATGGTCATACTGCGGTACAGGACAGATATAGTCAATGTCCAGTTCAACTAAAATGGTGGTTCAAAGACTCCTTTTTGCGGCACTTTTTAATCTGTGGGTCAGACAGGTTTAATGGTCATTCTGCGGTACAGGACAGATATAGTCAATGTCCAGTTCAACTAAAATGGTGGTTGAAAGACTCCTTTTTCTGGCACTTTTTAAATCTGGGGGTCATGCAGGTTTGAGGGCTCATGCTGCGTTCCGGACAGGGATATTCAATGTCCAGTTCAATAAAATGATGGTTCAAAGATCATACTGCCTTCTGGCACTTTTTAATTTGTGGGTCATCAGGTTTAAGGGGTCATGCTGTGGTACAAGACAGGGATAGTGAATGGTCGTGACTTTTTTCTGTGGCTTTTATAACCTAATGTTTTTTCCTAAGAGTAGCATGTATCCATTTGACTGTTGTGGATGTTAATTCCAGCTTCTCCAGCCCTGTTTGGGTGTAAGAATGAAGGTGTTGTTGCTCTCCCATAGACTTTAATGGTCATCAGCGAAAATCTATTATCGACTATCGGAAATCGTCTTGATAATTGCCGATATCGACTATCGACCCAATGACGATAGTCAACGTAATCGCTCATCACTAGTAAGCACTCAATAAATTTTTGCACACTTTTTCACTTGGAAGCGCTGGTCCCATTCAGTGATTTATCGCTATTCGTCCCTGACACCAGGTCATGAGGTGTTGCATAAAGGTGACCCCTGATTCTTCAGATCTGGGACCATCTCCCCCTGCTGGCATGTAAGGCTGTAATGCACTTGTCATAATAAGGTACATCCCTGGAGTCATTTTAGTTCTGCAGAGTCCATCTAAGTCAAGCCATGTTGCCCTATAATTAGGAGGATCTGTCCTAAATAACGTCCAAAGGGCAGGGGCTTTGTCAGTGGGTCAGGACAGTTCTGCATTAGGGACATCTGCTCTGGCGGTGTCCATGGCCTCCAGTCATTGTGTCTTATCTGGACTACTTGGTCCGGGTTTGCTGGTTGACCATCTACTGCTGGTGGCCCTGGTACTGTTGGTCTGGACACTCTAGTGAAAACGGGGGCCAACAAGTCAGTATCTTTATCCTTTGAGTATGGACGAGGGCGTCCACACGCACAACAAGTGTCCTTCCAATCAGGATTCTGTTGTCCACATATACAAGTCCACCCTTCAAAGCTCTGCACTGTGCTAGGGGCTAAGGGGCCCACTGCAGCTATATACGGGGATGGAGGCTTATTTACAATCCATCCACCGGTAGGCAGATCATACTTCCACCCACACCGCTTAGCTTCCTTAGCTGTACATATTGAACAAAAAGTCTATGTTTCCCAATGATGATCATAACGAGCACTACTCAGATTCACCATTGTTTCCTGCCATCTATCTAAATCTAATGCTCTCTCTCCTTCCATGCCTAAGGTCCTCAAAATCTGTTTCAGTTCTTTGATTGCTTTAGACCCATGTTTACTCTCAAGTATCTTCCTAAGTGGTACAGGTTTATCTATCCCTTGACCACTTCTTGACTTCCCCTGACCCATTCTTGAATCCCGTTTGTCTTAAGTGCCTTATGGGGAATGTATCCTCTCCTATGAGGGACTTATGTAAGGGAACTTTTCCCTATTCCTTCCCCTTGGCTTCCTCTTAAGCAGCAAGGGTATTCCAGGGGTCTGTATACCCCCCCCCTTTGTCTCCTGTATATTGTATACAGCAAAGGCTAATACTGGGATCAGGATTAGAAGTTCTTCGAACATACTAGAGTGTCTAAAGTTTTGGACCTTCTTCCTATCGCTGTCTTTCTTTTTGTCCCGTTATTCCCCCTCTAACACCATACACCCATCCTTTCAGATGTAAGGGTGTAGTTCAATCAGAATCAGTCACGGGACTTATAAACATACGCTTAACCAACTTCCCAACATACAACTGTCACTTAGTTTGCCGTATTACTGAGGTTAAGCATGGGATCATGCCCCTCCTTTCAGAGCGCAGACATGTCTCAGTTAGGCAATCCTCTTCCCTAATCTGGCAAATAAATGAACAGCTCATACATTCACACGATTCTATCCACTCCGACTGCCAGGGTTCTTTGTCTATCAAATAGGACCGGACATTACCAACCTCTATATGTACTATGGGACTGGTCGAGATCACAGTCAACGGAAGGCACAGAAACCATCGTAAGAAACATAAAAGTGTTTTCTTACCTGGCCAGTAGGTTCTGAGCGTTCCCGGCTGAGTGTGTCCAAGTGTCCCGTCCTTCTGCACGGCTGGAATGCTTTCCGGTCCCTGTTCAGGGCACCAACTGATAGGTTTAGCCAGTTGAGAGTGATCACACACTCTTACTGTCCAGTACAGGAGTGGATGTAATTTTAGATGCAGCTACAGAAAGCTATACGCTCGTATAATGATCAAACACAAGTGAAACAATCGTGCTCAACCATATAAGCGGTCTGGAGCCCAGAGCACAACAGAACTGAGCTTTATTTGTAGATTACAAGTTTTTATACATTTTGGGAGTTGCTAACTTCAGCAGAAGGTGAGATAATATGTAACTATTGTCTTTTCTCTCTGGTTACAGCCAGTGTCTTGTTGTCCGAATTGGTGTCCTGAAGTCAGCAAACACACACATTGTTAAGGTTTCCTTGAAGATGGTAAATAGAGACATTGTCCAAATTCAGTTGAATTTCAGAGTTAACTGTTTCCTGACTCCATCTTCACAAGGGAAAAAATTATCAGTACATCACTAGCAAAAATCCTTGAGGGGTGTAGTTTCTAAAATGTGGTCATCCTGGGAGTTTCAGCTATGCTGGTACCTTAAGGGCCTTGCAAATGTGCCATGATATCCAAAACCATTCCAACGAAATCTGAGCTCCAAGAGCCAAATAGTGCTCCTTTCCTTCTGAGCCCAGTCATGTGCCCCAACAGCAGCTTAGAACCCCATAAGGGCTATTTTCATATTTAGGAAGAGTTGCATAACAGATTTTGAGGTGCCTTTTCTCTGGCATGCTGTATTTACTTTTGGAATTTTACAACCAAATTCTTCGAAATATTTGTAAGGTCAAAAAGCTCACTACAACTCTACATGAATTTCATGAGGGGTGTAAACTCTGAAGTGAGGTCATTTCAGGGTGTAACTTAAAACTTTTGAAATGGTGCATGGAAAATATTCTAGTAAAGGCCCCAAAATCCACATTTCTGAGGCCTGTGTTTGATCAGGAAGGAAGGGAAGATCTTTCCTTAAGGAGAGCACCGAACGAACGGCTTGTAGAGTTTGTTTTGCCTTTTCGCCCTCTACTTAGCATCTGCATATCACAAGGCATTATGGGAAAGGGGCTGAGAAGCCCACAGCGCCCTCTGATGGATGTAACAAATCCTCAATTTGCTTTTGACCCACCGAGTCTCGAGAAAGCAAAAAGGATTTTAGCCAAGCAAGTATCTCTCATCAGAAGGGAAATCTTCCTAGGAAGCCCGAAGATTCGTCGGTGCTTCCTTAAGGAGAGATCTCCCTTCCTGAGCCACTCAATGCCTCCCACACAGCCAGCCAGTATCGCTCTGCTCTGCACTGATGAGGGACAAAAATCCCGAAACAGCGTTGTCTGCAGAAGAGACATAATGGCTTGGCTAAAATCCTTTTTGCTTTCTCAAGACTCGGTGGGTCAAAAGCAAATTGAGGATTTGTTACATCCAACAGAGGGCGCTGTGGGCTTCTCAGCCACTTTCCCATAATGCCTTTTGATCAGGAAGGAAATTTAGCCCACATATGGAATATTTTCAAAAACTACAGTCATGTGAATAAATATTGAGTTTCTATTAACATCTACTGTGTTCTAGAAAAACTGAATTAAAATTCAAAATCTGCAAATGAATCTTACAAATTTGAAAAAAATTACTGCTAAACTTATAAGGCTGCTAACATACTAAAAAATTAGAAGGACATTCAACAAATGGTGCCACCACAAAGCAGACGTGGTAAAATAGAAAAGTTCAAATTCTGAAAATCGCTCTCAGGCTCACAGATTGAAAAACAAAAAAGTTATTGGTTGCAGAAAATGGAGTTGAAGTGCAAAGTACTTGTTTAAAAGTACTAAAACATAACAAAAACTCTGCAAATTTGCTGCCACCTGAATCATAATGACCCGCAGAATACAGAAAACATGTTGTTTATACCGAACAGAAAACATCATAAAAGCAGAACCCCCACAAAGATGGTGCAATTACGTTTTCTTTCACATTTTACCCCACGTAGAATTTGTGGGGGAATTCCTGGTACATTACATGGTACAGTTAAAGAGGTTGTCTAGCTACACAGATCAGCTTTCAACATGTTGGGAACACTAAATGAAGATGTTTTCCAAATATTTTGCGTTGGTCATTTTTTATTTTGTTAAGGAGCTACAAGTAATTTTATCGCCTTCTATGCTCTCTTTGGTTCCCCAAGTGACCGACCTGTGTACTTCTCTCCCCCTGCTGTTTGTTATCTCTGATAGCAGGGAGTCATCACACAGGTCACCAAGCACAGAACTCCAGACAGTGAGAGCTTGTTTGTTATCTGATCTTTCAGACAAAAGACAGTAATTACAGCCGTTTACTTAAATCTCATGCTGTCAGGACCAGGAAAACTCTAAATTAAATTTTAAATTTGCAGAAGTCCGAATACACAGAGCTCATATGCTAATTACAGACAGCTTGACCAGGAATTGACAGAGCAAAGCATCATTATTTCATTCATACATCCTATGAAACTTTGAGATGAGACAACCCCTTTAATGGCACCATTAAAAAGTATATCTTGTCCTGCAAAAAAGGAGCCCTCAAATCTATATAAATGGAAACTTAAAAAGTTTCAGCTCTTTGAAGGTAGAGAGAAAAAAATGAATGTGACAACAAAGCAGGCTGGGAAGGTTAAGCTGTAATACCACTCAAAACCCAAGAACAAGAGTGACCCTGTTTTTACATGGAAACAATGTATACCTATCAGGTATTTCACTACGTCACGGATAGTCAATACCTAAAAGCCTTGTTTGAAAGATTTACAAGAAATATGTCCAATGAGCACAGGACTGACTGATTTCTCTAAATTAGTATAAATGATTTCAAAATCAGTAATGGTCACAATGCAGGAAGAAAGTGGCAATGACGCTTTGATTAATGCGAGCAGTTTCTATCGAAATCATTAGTGAACTTCAGCACTCCATTAAATTGTTCTAAACCAGCAAGTAACAAGATAAATGTACTTTCTGTAGGGAAAGGAGCACGTATAAAGAGATACTATCAATCTTCTTGACATAGTCTGAAAACAGGAGAAACATGCTTAAATTGCACTGGGAATGGGATACAGGATAAGATTTGTTAACTAATATTTCATTGCTTTCAAACTGATTTTACTGTTATTTCCATTGTTTTCAAGAGATGAAACATTAGCATCAGCATGTTCTACAAGAAGCGCACAAAATATGCAGAGTACAAGAAAAATGTAGCCTGTAACGATAACTACTTGGATAGTAAAAGAGTTAGAGCACACAATCTTAAAGGGGATTTACCATGACAAAGTGCTACATTGTACTCTGAGCAAATAACTATTCTTTATCAGGGACCACATTATGTTAGATGGTGCCTTGGGTATTACCAGCCATAGAAAATGACTGTGCTAACCAGTGGCTAATTATAAGCACCAGGTACTACAGAACATAGATTACAGTATAATATGTGGTAACATAAAACTTGCCTTAAAAATAAGATTATACAGTGCCAGCACCATATATCATACACTGTACTTAAAAGATTATTCACATCACATTAAGTGATGACTAATAATTCAGAAAGAGAAGTGGAGGGGGGCGGACCACCTCAAACGGCACGTCCTGGACAGTTCCTCCTGTCTGCAAGTCTCTGAGCAGCAGTGCGCTAGAGTCAGGGAACTGGTCCAAACGCATCCAGACCACGCTGATGTAAACGGTTGCAAATGGTCTGACATGACACTTGTTTGCCTCTCACCTCCCTTAATGGTGCCTGGAGTTGTGCGGCATTCATCATCCGGATCCGCAAGGCATTGGTTACAATGAAGCGGTCATCAGTGTGTGATGGAGCCAAAGGGCGTCCACTTCTTTGACCTTCTGTGACATTCTGCTTGAAGCCTGGCAATGGCAAGTTACTGTTGGTCAATTGTAAGGTGTTGTCCTGGTCTCATGATGTCAAAATATGAACAGCAGGATGAGGAGGACTGTTTAAATCCCAATTCAAATTGATTCCCTAAATGTATTGGGTAATTCATACATAGATATATACAGGAAGTCACAAAAAGATAGGGATATTTTGCTTTTGGTTAATATTTCAGGAAGAACATAAAATTTATTGAATCTTTTTTTAAATGAGACCATCTCTTAACTTTAGATGCACAGGTCCAACTGTTCAGTGATTCCATACTTTTTGCAAAACTTGCTGATCTCTAACAAGGAGCTAAATGGAGAAATTCACAACAGGTGTTTGATCTCTGGGGGTTTCCATTACATTATATGGTATGGTCAATGGTACTAGTAAAAAGTACATATTGTCCCTCCAAAAATTAAAGCAGTGCAAAGAATAAATGGCTGCAGCCTTATGGAGTTAGGGATCTCTCTATCAAGTGGAAATTGCCAAAAGTGAAGAACCCCTTAATTATACTTGTGATAAATCTGGTAATATTAAACCTAATAATTCTCTAGTATCAATAATTCTATTTTTATACTTTCAAACGTTCTATTTTACCCTCAACCAACAAATGTGTCACTTATCTGACAAAATAATGTTTCCATCATTCCATCTTATCAGGCATGAAAATTCAACAATACTAAAATTTATTCCAATTATGGTGACTATAAATTGACTTAATTACAGACAAAAAAAAATTTTCATCCAAAGTCAGGTTTTATTAGGTTCGTAACATAATATATTATTCTTAAAGGGAGACCCTGCAGTTTTCATTTTGGCCACTAGGCCTAAAAATCGTTTTACATTTCCTGTTCTGTAGAGAAAACTTTTCAGCAGTCTCCTTATTATTAGTAGTCAGGATTACACTGAAAGGTGACACCAATGTATATAGGTAACAAAGGATCCACTAGTCAAAATAGGAGATAGTCACAGCTCCCCATCTCCCCCGCCCTGCACGCTGACTTCTTCTCAGGTCATAGAGCATGCCTAGAAAACTCTCCTATAGAAGTCAAAGGGCCTTCAGCTCAGGCAAGATGGCTGCCCCCATAATCATGTACAGACAATAGAAGTAAGAAATCTACAATTTGAAAATAAAGGAAAGAATATATATCAGCATTTTGTTTGAATTATCAAAAAAAAAAAAGTGTCGACAGATTCCATTTAGGGTCCACATGGCAGGGTTTTTGGTCAGATTTTCAGATGGTTTTCAAATCTGAAAACCGTCTGAAAATCTGACCAGCAACCATCCCCATAGACTGTAACACCGAAACCGGGATCGACACATTGTAATGCACCTAAAAATGATGCGCTGTGCGCCTCCATAACGAGATGCGCCTGTTGAGGCACATAGCTCATCATTACAAGTGTATATGTGTTAGGCACATTTCACATTTTACAAGTATGCATTAGGCGCATTTCATATACTTGTAATGATAAGCTATGCACCTCCGTGCGTGATGCGCCTTGATAGGGGCATTACATATGCTTCTAATGATCTGCTATGTACTGTGATTTGTGCTAATCACGGCACAAAACATTTCATTGGTAGAGTATGTAATGCCCCTATCGTGGCACATCGCGCACGGAGGCGCATAGCTTATCATTACAAGTATATGAAATGCGCCTAACACATACTTGTAAAATGTGAAATTCACCTAACACATATACACTTGTAATGATGTGCTATGCGCCTCAATAGGAGCATCTTGTTATGGAGGCGCACAGCGCATCATTTTTAGGCGCATTATGTTTACTATGCAAGGTATACCTGTTGAAGTCCATACTGAACGCATTTTCCCCCTGACTTTTTTTTACACCACTGGCATAACGAAAAGCTTAGAGCATGTTAATTCTTCCACCCGGTTTTCAGGCAGAACATGAACATGTCAATGTGAAGGGGGACAGCTTGAATCCGCAAACTGCGGACAAAAGCCGTCTCCCTGAGTGCCAAAGTGGAGATGTTGGAGAATGTAAGCAGATTGTGGTCAGATATGGAGAGAGGAGAGTTTAAGATGTTAGATAAGGGGCAGAGGTGGGTGAAGATAAGGTCTAGTGTGTGTCCATCTTTGTGAGTGGCTCCAGAGGTCCACTGTGAGAGGCCGGAGGAAGAGGAGAGCTATAATAGTTTGCTGGCAGTTGAGTGGGATGTGTCAATAGGGAACCTGAAATCTCCCATGATGATAGTGGGGATGTCAGTGTAAAGAAAGTGTAGAAGGCAGAAAGTAGTCGAGAAAGGCAGCGGTAGGGCCTGGCGGTCAGTAGACGTAAGCCACTTGGAGGTTAGAGGGGGAATAGATATGGACGGAGTGCATCTCATAGTAGGGGAAGATGAGGGAAGGTAGAGGGGGAGTGGGGACAAAGGAACGGGTATCAGACAGGAGAAGGCTGACATCTTGACCATGCTTATTATCAGGACAGCGAGCGTGGGTAAATTGGAAGCCCTTAAAAGATAGTGCAGCAGGTTGAGACTGTGTCAGAGGGAATGTGGGAATGTGCTAAGGGGACCCAAGGTTAGGGGATATTTCCTCAGCAGCCAGGAGTAACAGAGAAAGGGATACTAGGTGGGAGTAGGATAGACAGTAATTTGGTTGGGCCTGTTTAATGAGGAGGGCATTGATAGTGGGGAAGAGGTCCATGGTGGCAGACAAATTGGAGGATAGAATACATGGAAAGATAAAGAGCTCATTGCCCAGTAGAGGGGTTTGGGGATAGGCAATTAGTTTAAGAAAAAGGAGGTTGAGTTTATAGAGGTCAGGGAAAGCATGGTGGCTGAGTGTGTTAGGTTGTAAAGCTGTTCATAGAAAAAAATATATAAGTAGCTTTTACCTTCTATGCATTCTTTCGTCTGTCCTGGTTTTGTTCTAATTTTAATTCATTCTCATACTTGGAAAACTGTCCATACTTACATACATACTTACAGAAATGGCCACAGGATGACCAAGGTCACAAGATGATCAGTGCACGGAAATGTATATAGGATTAAAATCCTAATCAGACTAACCAGAAGTGTGAACAAGAGAGAGGAGGAGTAAAGTTAGCTAATTAACAAAGTGGGGGGAATAAAGGAAACGGGATGACAAGATATGGTACACTGCTGACTCAATACACACAACAGGGAATGGGGATAGAAAAAGTGGAGTTGTGATGACCAAAAGGTTATAAAGGGGAAATCAAAGCACAGTTAGAGTAATGGCAATGGTGGCTGGATGGAAGTAGTTGTCCACGCAGACACATACCTGTGGATGGCAGAAGAAGGGGTAGTCCGATCAGAAGGAGGGAATACCGTGGTGCTACATTATGTTCTGGTTTTAATTCATCCTTATACATAGAATTATTATTAAAAAATGAAAGGCACTCGATCTGTTGAAGGATTGTGGGGAAACTGATGTCAACCTCTTTTTTTCTTGCCCATTAATCTGAGTTTCCATTACTTTAAATCTTGTATTGTCCATCCCTATCAGACAAGCACTGAGGAGTAAATAAATTGTGGAAGGATCTTCACAGAAGCTACTCTATCAGCTTTTGACAGTAGAAGCTTCAACCATGTCCCTATCTCCAACCTTATTTTCTCAATCAGGGGAAGATGATTAAAGGAACTTTGGCCATTCCTGACATATCCTGACATGTATAAGTAAATAACAGTCCTGGAGCATCTCCTCATATAACTCTGTGTTGTCCTGTTCCTCTATTATTCCATCTAGAATGCATAACGGCATGCATGTACCAACCACCAACATGACTATCGCACTAATGCTCAAGTATCCATCTGTCTAGCTGACACACACCCAATGGAAAACCCCCATGACAGATTCGGTAATACATTTATTTAAAAAGGTGTTCTCACCATGGTGAAGTAAAGTTTGATCCAGCAATCCGGGCGATAAATAAAATCCCAAAATTTATTCAAAAAATATTAAAAACCAGGGGCGTAGACACAGGGAAAGTGAACAGAGCTTCCCGCGTTTCGGAGGCAAACCCCTTGGGGTCTAGCATAACTAATACTGTGAGGGGCCTAATTAAGAAGTATTTCAAAAACTAACTCACCTGGGGAGAGGAAGGGCATCTAGCCAACCACCACATGCTATGCGCGTGTAGCTCAAGATGCCATCCGTCGTTGCTGACCTGCACCGCACCGTTAATGTGTATGGGAACGCCAGTGCATGCGCACATACAGTCATCCACACGATTAGCTCGCAGCCACCGCAGGCGGGGCTGGAAACCTGCGCGCATCCGTTCATAGTGTCATGGAAAACGCCAGTGCAGTGGCTCATACAGGTCATCACACAGATTATTCTGACATTCCTACAATGGTAGTTGACTATAATACATGTTTTTTGTCCATCAAAAATATCAGTCACAAATACTTACTATTGCTTTTTGAAGATGATATTTTACAGAATATCCTGTCCCAAGGTTGCAGGGTAGTAGCTAGTCGTCCACGTACCATAGGGGATACCATTGGGTCTAATTATTTTTGTTCTACTCCTTCCTCTCTCACTTGGTTACAACATCAGGGCTATTATAAGTGTGGCTCTTACCCTTGTAAACCATGTTCTTTTTCTAAAGTCACTAAGACCTTTCAGTCACATGACCAATGTTATAGCACCAAACAATATTTAAATTGCAATACTCCTTCTGTAGTTTACATCATTGAATGCACACATTGCAATTTATACTATGTCGGCTCAACCATGCGTAAATTTAAAGTTCGCATTTGCGAACATCTTAACTACATTCAAAATCCTGGCAATCGAACAATTTCTAATGTTGCACAACATTAATGTACATCAGTCTAATAATAAATTTTTTCGGGCATTTGTTATTGAAAAGGTGCTGCTTAACAAACGGGGAGGCAATCTTATCTATCGTCTGCCAGACAGAGAAGCATTTTGGATGATCATTCTCAATACTTTATGGCCCAATGGGTTAAATGTTCGGAATTAAATAGTTTAATAGTAGTGATATTTTTCTCAGGGCCAGGACGACGGGTAGGCAGAGGTAGGCGATCGCCTAGGGTGCCTACCTCTACCTGTCCCTAAGGGGCGCAGGCAGGAGCCCCGAACCTCCCGGGCTTCAGGCCGCTGCCGTGGGTCTGAAGTGCGGGGGGCCCCTGTACGTGCATCCGCAGGACGCACATGCAGCTGCGGGCTTCTGCGGAGCATAGAGCGAGCGCGCCCTGCTCCGCAGACAGTGTCGGACCCTCTCACCGGAGGATCGCTGGATCCTCCGGTAAGCCGCAGGGCCGACACAGCGGGTCCGCCGGGTCCTCACAGCGCTGAGGACCCGCCGCGGCCCCGTGCGGCTCAGCTGGCAGCGCCGCGATGAAGTGATGTCATTGCGACGCTGCCTCTCCTCGAGCGCACAGCGCGTCACAGGCTGTGCGCCCGAGGAGCTGCCGGAGGAGCGCGCGGCTGGGAAAGAAGAGGACAGAAGAGGAGCGCGCGGCCGGGAAGCAGGTAAGGTGAGTATTAATGTTGTTATTTTTACCTGCCTGAGCCCCTATATACCCCTGCCTGAGCCCCTATATAACCCTGCCTGACTGAGCCCCTATAATGCCTGCCTGAGCCCCTATATAGCCTTGCCTGAGCCCCTATATAGCCCTGCCTGAGCCCCTATATACCCCTGCCTGCCTGAGCCCCTATATACCCCTGCCTGAGCCCCTATATACCCCTGCCTGAGCCCCTATATACTCCTGCCTGAGCCCCTATATACCCCTGCCTGCCTGAGCCCCTATATACCCCTGCCTGAGCCCCTATATAGCCCTGCCTAAGCCCCTATATACCCCTGCCTTCCTGAGCCCCTGTATACCCCTGCCTGACCCTGCCTGAGCCACTATATAGCCCTGCCTGAGCCTCTATATATACCCCTGCCTGCCTGAGCCCCTATATACCCCTGCCTGAGCCTTCCCCCGCCTGAGCCCCTGTATACCCCTGCCTGGGCCCTGAGCCTCTATATACCCGCCTGCCCCAATACCCCTTCCTAACCCCATACTTCCTGAGCCCCTATATACCCCTGCCTGAGCCCCTATATAGCCCTGCCTGAGCCCCTGTATACCCCTGCCTGAGCCCATGTATACCCCTGCCTGAGCCCCTATATACCCCTGCCTGAGCCCATGTATACCCCTGCCTGAGCCCATGTATACCCCTGCCTGAGCCCATGTATACCCCTGCCTGAGCCCCTATATACCCCTTCCTAAGCCCCTATATCTATATGCCTGCCTGAGCCCCTATATACCCCTGCCTGAGCCCCTATATATCCCTGCCTGAGCCCCTATATAACCATATGCCTGCCTGAGCCCCTATATACACCTGCCTGAGCCCCTATATACCCATATGCCTGCCTGAGCCCCTATATACCCATATGCCTGCCTGAGCCCCTATATACCCCTGCCTGAGTCGATATATACCCCTGCCTGAGCCCCTATATACCCATATGCCTGCCTGAGACCAAATATACCCCTGCCTGAGCCCCTATATCTATATGCTTGCCTGAGCCCCTATATCTATATGCCTACCCGAGCCCCTATATACCCCTGCCTGAGCCCCTATATGTATATGCCTGCCTGAGCCCCTATATCTATATGCCTTCCTGAGCCCCTAAATATACCTGGCTGAGCCCCTATATCTATATGCCTGCCTGAGCCCCTATCTCTATATGTCTGCCTGTATGCCCTTATATACACTTGCCTGAGCCCCTATATACACCTGCCTGAGCCCATATCTCTATATGTCTGCCTGTATGCCCTTATATACACTTTCCTGAGCCCCTATATACACCTGCCTGAGCCCCTATCTCTATATAGCGGCCTGTGTGGCCCTGTATACCTGCCTGAGTGCCCCTATATTTATATTCCTGCCTGTCTAAGGGGACAATATATACCAGCCTGACTGAGGATATATATATATATATATATATATATATATATATAAAATATATATATATATATACACTAACACACACATGCCTGATGAGGTATCACCTGCCAACTGATGGGCCTTAACTACTGTAATATTCTAATCAGGGCAATCCAATGAGGCAATCATGCATTTAGGCATGTAGGGCATGTCAAGATATCTCCTGCAGGGTCAAACCGGGGCAATCAGTATGGGGAAGAAATGGATTAAGGCCTTAGAAATGATGGGTTGTTGGTCCAAAATAACGGCTGGTAATCACTTATATTTCAGAAACTCCCGATCTACCACTATTTTCACGTTGGCCGTAACTCTCTAGGTGTGTTACACGAAGACAAGTGGGGTCCGTAGAAATGAAAAAAATCAGTGAGGGCTTGTTTGTGGAGTGGAAATTGCCTTGTATGATGTCCAGAGTCAAGGGAATTGGGCAGATGGTTTCACTGATATAAAGGGAGCGTGACCAAATAGCCAGGCCGATTTACAACCAGGATGTGCAGAAGATGGCATCTCTGTGAATTGCACAGTTAGAACGAACCTTGGGCGGGATGGAGGTATACAAGCAGCGAAGACCACGGGGGTGGCCATTTGCCCTTTCGCCCAGGCAACCCAAAATGCCCTTGCCCAAGCTCATGATTTTTCTGTTGTAAGATTTGGAAAAATTCTTGCTGATCTGTTGGTCTCATTGCTGCATGCACTTAGGTATTAGGGTCAGAATTTGGTTGTCATAAATCATTTTTAAATGATTGGAAATCACTCCTGGGTTAATGTCATCAACGTTTCCCGGCCCCGGTGGTGGTTTTGGGGGTCTCTGGTGTGGAGATGTTGTCTCAGCGCACTCCCCTCCGGCCCCTTGGCAATTGAGCAAACGTGCGAGAACTTATGTGTGCATTCTTTCCCATACACATGAACTTTAGGCAGGTCTGAAGGCGATGACGTTGGGCTACAAGCGCATTACTGAGGGGCATGGTTACTCTCACAGTGAGTGTGATATTATATATATAACCTCACACATCCTTGACTGAGAAAAGGGATATCTGTATACCTGCCTAAACTGATGGGGACCTATATAGCTTCCTATCTGAGGGAGTATATTTTCCCGTCTAAGAGGGGAGTATTGCCTTTAAAAAAAAGGAGTTATGGGAAAAGTGAGGATTCTAAGTATTTGTGTCCAAATCTGCAGGGACGATTTGGCCGGGAGCAATCAGCTAAGGGGAACGGATGGAGAAGAAAAAGGAAAGTGAACGACGCTGATCAGAAAAATGTCTCGGTGAGTCCCAAAAGAACGTCGCGTAACACTTTTATTTCTGCAGTCTAATACAACTAAATCTATCACATCTGGGACTGTAGGCGGTGGTATATGTAAACAGACCTGTGTACAGCTGATAGTACATTTGGGGGGTCGGGTTGTTAGGTCTGGCGGATTATTTTTATCCCAAGTAGTAAATTTTGGGCTTGGTTTTGTAGGGTGTTTTTTTAACAATCCTTTGTCTGGTATTTGCTCCATGTATCGGTGGATTATTTTGGGGACTGTTATTTATAAGGTATTACACTGCTAAGGAGGGGGAGCGTTTTTAAAAAACAAAAATGTCAGGCTGATTTTCATTGTGCAGTGACTGCGAGGGGATGGGCAGGATCTATGTGGAAGTGCAGAAAGTTAGTAACAGGACCCCGGGGCGGGGCGGAGGGAAATTAGTGTGGGAGGGGCAAATTTTTTTGGGGAGCGAGAGGAGGGGGGGGGGGGGGGGGCCAATTTGGGTGTACCCGCCTGGGACCAAAATGCCTTGTCCCGGCCCTGATTTTTCTTGTCTGTAGGTTCTGCAGTAGTTGCATATGCTTATCTTTGTATCATTGAGAACATGCACTTATGGTATTTCATTGTCAGATACTTCTGGTTTGTTCATGTAATTATTTTTTGCTATTATGATTGTTGTTTTTATTTATGTTTCATTCTCTGGGTTAGAGATGTCCGTCCATACATTTACCTGTGCCACCTCTTGCTCGGCTGTGTTAGTCTCTGCCATAGTTGAGATGCCGGCTCAGCGTACTCCAGCTCCGCACTGCGGTGCGCATGCGCAGCTAATCGTGTGGATGACTGTATGTGTGCATGTGCTGGCGTTCCCATACACATGAACGGTGCGGTGCAGGTCGGCAATGGCGGATGACGTCTTGGGCTACAAGCGCATAGCATTTGGCAGTTGGTTTTGCATGCCGTTCATCTCTCACAGGTGAGTTATGTTTTTGTAAATGACTTCCTCTATATTAGGCCACTCACAGCTCATTGTTATGCTATGACTAAGGAGTAGTCCACTGAAACGCATAAGCTCTGTATTATCTTTCCCTGTGCTCTTACGCCATTTTTAAAAAATATTTTTTGAAAAAATTTTTGGATTTTATTTATCGCCCGAATTGCTGGATCACTTGTCTACACAAGCAGCAGGTAAAAACTGTTCTAGCTCTGAAGGAAAACAAAATCAGAACAGAAATGTATTTGGTAAGAAACTGTATTTATCTGTGCCTATATATTTAACGCCTAACAATTAAATAGGAAAACCCCTTTAAGAAATAACAGAGGAACAGCTCAATGCAGAGTTATAAGAAAAGATTTTCCAGAAAAGTTATTTTACAGGGAACACAAGGATTTACTAAAACAGACATGTCAGGAAATGTCACAGGTCCTCATTAAAAAGATGCTAATACCATAAAATTATAATGGGGAATCAGTGTTTATACACAAAAAGGTAAATTATGAACAAATTAAATGAGCAGAAAATTTTAATAAATAAACAGTACAAGTAAATATGACAAATTTTCTAATGGATCTCCTCATCTATGTGTGCAATGTATGGGAGACATCATAGGAGCTGGTCTCCACCAACTAACTCAGGGATAACCTAAAATTTAAGATGGAGCCTGTTAATAATGACATATACCAAGACTCGGACTGGCCCACAGGGGAAGCCTTCATTGGCCCCCAGAGCATGGCAGACCTGGAGTTTCTTTTAAACTGCATTTACATCCATAGGAGAAGAAGAAAGGTGGAGAGAAAGAGGCAAAAATCAAGAGACAGAGTTCAAGATGCATGTAGGGTAACTGTGGGGTGGGCCCCAGCATCAACTCCACAGGTGTGCCCCCAGAATTAGATATCACTGGTGGACCCCAGTCTGACACTGCATATACCAGTTATATATTCCTAGAAATAATGCATTTTCTCATGTACACATGAAATAGTTTATGCTTGAAAGGTAGCCAAATGTATAGGTGAAGTATTAAAAAGATTGTCTGTTGGTTTTGTTTTTTCATTGATTTATGCTGTTGCTGCAGTTCCAAAATAAAAATGAATTCACTTTCCTCATCTCTGTTCCAGCGCTGCCACCTTCTCCCCAAGTTTACTCTATGGTGCCGGTAGGACATCACTAATGCAGCCTTTGATTGATTATAGCACTCATGTGACATTTCCACAGTGAAGGGTTCCGAATAGTGATGTTAGGCAACCACGTGACCACTGCAGCCAGCGGTAACAGTCTGACTGACAGCAGGAGGAATTAAATCGAGTCAATTTTACGGTTATCTCAATCTCGATCCAATTGGGTAAAAAATCTAGATCGAGACTTCAAATCGAGCCATTTTTGCTGCTTCCTGTACTTTTGGCGGCCAGCCAATCAGTGCAGAGCACAGAAGGGGGCAAGAACATCACCAGTGAGGGTGTAGGAATCTCATTGGCTTCTAAAATCACATGACCCTGTTTTATGTATGTCACTGTATTTCCTGGTCAACGTCATTATGATGAACTATGAACTGAACACACTGCTCTCTCTGCTGTGCTTGTTTCAATGCAGGCAGACACACCATTTCCCAGCGATTTCACAAAGGAAAAGCTGCTAGATAGATTCGGAAATCCTAGACTGTAATAGGGATATTTCTGATGACTGCATCTTTACCATCTTTATTTTGATTGCCCAAAAGTTCCTTGCTGCAGTTTTGGGGAAGGGGGGGACAGCTTGGTTTTAGGGAGTCAGCTTGTGCACAAGACACTGTTAGGAAATCTCTCAAAACAAATCGCTGGGATATACAGATTTCTTGCAGAAAATTTCATTCTGTGCCCAAAATTTCCTTGCTGAAGTTTTGTGGGGACAGCCATACAGGACACTGCTAGGAAATCTGCTCTAAAAAGAAATCGCTGTGATTTACTGGTTTCTTGCAGAAAATTTCAAATTTCAACCCAGAAGCCTACTGGGTGACATGTGACAACCGTTTTTACCACCTCACCAACACCTGTAAGGCAGAGCAGCATTCAGACACATTGAAAAATATCAGTGGACCTATTGAAAAAAATCTTATTCCAAATATTCATTTCTTCGTGCAAATGTTATTCTGAGTGTCCAAAAGGTCATATTTACTGGTTTTGGGGTCAGGCTACTGTAAAAGGGGTGCCAGTAGGGAAGTATTCCTGTCAGGGGCCCTAAGGCTATGTTCACACGGCTTAACTGCGGGGCGTAATTCCGCCCCGCAATTACGCCGTGTGGCCGGGGGGCGGGGGGGGTGCGGGGGAGCGAGCGGGGGCGCCGGCACTTCGCCGGCCCATAGACAGTCATTGCTAGCGGCGCGTATATGCCGCTAGAAAGTGACCTGTCAATTATCTCCCCCCTCGGCGTATTCGCCGAGCAGGGAGAGGAGACGTAATGCATAGTTCTCTATGAGAACTGTGCATTACCGTAGTTACTGGGACGGAGTCAGCCCGTAATTGGCGCACTTCGGCGCGTAATTACGGACTGAATTATGTCCCAGAATAAGCCGTGTGAACATGGCCTAATCAAAAAGGGACCCAGTAATATGTTAAAAAAATAGGAACTAGTACTGGGTCGGGGCCCCATTGATTTAGCTGCATTGGGCCCTGAAACGGTTAATAGATGACAGGCGGCAGCCCTAGCTACCACTGCACCCCCTATAATTACGGCCCTGCCAGCTGAACCTCTGTGTCACCCATTGGGATATCCTTGCTGCCACCACATATCTGACATTTTCTTGGGCCTTGGTGCAAAAAGTGATAGGGGGCTCCTGCCAGTTACCATGTGCCATTTCCAATACCGGTGTCTTCTTATGTGTCAAAGGGGCCCCCGACCAGCTGCTAGCGCTGCACCTCCTATAGCTACGCTGTCTTCATCTTTTCAGTTAGCCATTGAAAGGAATTAATTATTTTAGCCTGTGAATTTTTTTCTGTGACTCTTAGAGCCAAATTGTCTTCACTAAGATGTACCACGCATCCAGTTTACTGTTATGGATGGTAATTCCAGCTTCTCCTCACCTGTTTTGGTATAAAAATTTACCTGATCATCTTCTCCCATTGACTATAATGGGAATAAGCGATTAATCGAGGTCAAAATTGGAAAATCGAAGCGATTTTCTTAAAAATCGACAATCGACTCGATCTAGATTTTTTTTAGTAATCGCTCTAATAGCGACAGCGCTGAAACGGAATTGAGGGAAGTGGTAAGTATTGGCTTTTTATTTCATGACTGCAGCACCAGCATAAATTAATTTAAAAAAATGGACAACCCCCTTAAGAGTAAGGCTGAAAAGAGTAGAGTTATCTTTTTACACAGGATATAAGGTGTTATTTGTATATTAGCTTTTGTCTATGTACCTCCCCTATACTCTTCCAGAGCTGTGAACTGTTTGATGAAATTTTTGTTAGATACAGGATATATTCCTGTTTTCTTTACAGCTGATTTTAACTGGTCAGTGAATCAGCAAGTGGATAGCATTAAACTGAGGGCAAATCAATTACATATAAAACTGACTTAGACACACACAATATCTGTGAAGAAATATGTGTCATTGATATATGGTGGGTTAAAATCCTGACCAAAAGTGTTTTTTCACAGTTAAGGCACGCAACCATCAAAAATAATTTTTTTTAACATATTGACAAGCAATATGCAACTATTATATGCATTTGGTTTGTGTTTTTTTAAATGGGTGTTTTAATATATATATATATAATTATATAATATATAGATATATATATATATATATATATATATATATATATATATATTTCTTAAAGGGGTTGTCTCACTACATTGTTTCATCTCACCTCAGTCCTGTTTTCTCAGTTTCATTTTTGAATTCAGGGGCGTGTTTACTGGCTTCTACTGGCCTGCAGTGACGAGCTGCTGAGGACACCAGGTCTGTAGCTATAGCGACCAGTGCTGGCAGCCTATCAGGAGAGATTGAACAGGTCTGTAGCTATAGCGACCTGAGGAGCTGATGCAGCCCATACAAGAGGGGATATCTCAGAATAGGTAGGACATTGTTAATGGACACATATTGCAAAGTGACTTGTTTTTTCAAGATCTTTAACATAAAAAGAAATCCTTGTAGTGAGACAACCCCTTTAAACTCTCCTTATGTATATTACTCTATCTGGATAGCACAGTAGTGAGAGGTTTGTTTGGTCCTTCTGTCTGATAAGTTCTGGTATGAGAGGTGTAAATATTATCTGCAATTACCTGATAAGTGTGAATACCTCCGCCTCCCCACAACCACTGCTTTCTCCTTCTCTTCATCCTTCCTCCTCAGTGCAGAAAAAGATTACCCCATTTTCTTTTTATTGTTGCTTATGGTCTAGTATAATCTTATCTATTCCTGTGGAGACAACAATAAAGCAATCATTATGTCATTACCTACTATTTGTAATAAGACTATAGAGATAAGTAGCAGCTAAAGAAAAGTGAGATTAGTGCCTGTACAACAAACCCTTTATAAGAACAGATTTCAACATTTTGTAAAAGTCTTTTTTTCCTAAAATATAAAGGTAAATGATGACTCTTAGGGATCGCTGATCATAATCTGATTTTAACAGAATTCATTTAATTCTCACTAGATTTCCCTTCTGAGAAATAATAGGAGGATTATACAAGCACTACAGGAGTTCCTTGTGACTAATCCTCTATCTGCAGATGCAAAGGTGGTATGGGATTGTGCAAAACCATTTTTAAGGTGCATATTAGTTCACATAATTTAAAGATAAGACGAAACTAAGAATTTCATTGAAGAGAGGTAAAATATATCACCAATCTGTCTGCAATGTTCCATGAGGAATCCGTACAAGGACAGAAGCAGTTTAAGTAGGTGTTAATTAAAAAAGCCCAGCAAAAAGTCATTCTCTGGTCAAGAATATTTCATAGATTTAGAAAAGCCTCTTTGAAGAGATTATAAAAAATCAGAAAGGTCCAGGTGTAATATTACTCATTAGAACTAGAAACGGACATCATAGGAAATTACTAAAACGGGGCTTGAAATATATAATTCAGAGCTCTATAAATCCTCAACCAGGTATAAAGAGAAGGATTGAATGATTTGGTTTTAAATGTGCATTGCTATAGCAGAAATCTATGTTGGAAACACCTATGACTGTGAATCAGGGCCAGACCAGGACTAAAAAGCAGCGCTGGCACAAAAAACCACCAGTCCACATATAATATCCACCTCCAAATTTTGCACTGGACAAGCACTTCACCCCTTTTTATACCCTTCCTGACAGTCGCTCATAATAATATAGCTTTTTTGTCTCCCACCTTCCACGAGAAATAACCTTCTTAATTTTCCATCTACATAAACATATGAAGGTTTTTATTTTGCAGCTCAAGATGTACTTTTTAACAGTTACATTGAAGACCTATGGACTTCAGTGAGGGGGCATTTTTTGTTGGCTGAAATGTACTTTTTATTGGTATTCATATCATTTTGGGATAGATATGATTCCTTGATTTCATTTTTTTTCCAATTTTTAGGGGACACGAAATGACCAAAAAACTAAATTTTGAGGTTTGGATTTTTTTTTCTACAGCGTTCAGCATACGGAATGAATGATGTTATAATTTAATAGATCCGACTTTTACGGAAATGGAGATATCAGTTATGTTCATCTTTTTTGTAAAATGTCAAAATGGGGATGATTGTTTTTTTCTACTTTAAAAACTTTTTTTTTGTTACACCTTAATATTGAGTCCCACTAGGGTACTTGACTACTCCTGGGTGCGATAGTTAATACACCCTTCTGCATTGTGTAAACAAAGTAAAAGGGTGTTCAAAGATGGCGGTTCTGACACTTTCTGCCTGAGACAAGAAGTGATAGAATTGGATACAATGCAGCGATGGAAGCCATGATAATGGATCAGCACCCCGTAATCTTGCCATGGGGCGCCAATCACAGTGAGAAACCGTGCAAAGCCGTCTCTGTTCCCTGCTGTTACCGGCAGGTGTCAGATGCAATTTGCCTTCAATGTAGCCGAATAACTGAATAATCCCATTACATAGAACCTTACTGGCACCAGCACATATGTGTACATCCTAGGCCGGTAAGGTGTAAGGCAAGAAAGTAAAAGTAGTGCATAGAAACCTCTAACCACAGGGTCAAGGACTGCTATGTTTTACCATAGTTTTAGATTGTATGACTCACATACAGTTAAACGAGTTGTCTCATCTCAAAGTTTCATAGGATGCATGAATGAAATAATGCTGCTTTGCTCTGTCACTTCCTGGTCAAGCTGTCTGTAATTAGCATATGAGCTAATTATTATGTTTATTAGTCTAGATTAGCTAAATTACCTTCTACCAGAACAGGAGAAGCTTCTGAGCTAATGTAAACAGTAGAGTAATTACTGTCTTTTGTCTGAAAGATCAGATAACGCACAAGCTCTCACACTGCAGAGACCTGTGTGATGACACCACTCCCTGCTATCTGATAGAACAAACACAGGTAGGTCACTTGGGAAACCTGAGAGCCCTCAGAAGGTGATAATATCATTTGTAACTCCTTAACAAAAAAAGATGAACAAAGCAATATATTTGAAAAACGTCTTCATTTAGTGTTGAATGAAGGTAGGTAAATCCAGCACACGTGTAGAAGGATATCCGGAAAAAGGCGTTATAGCAAACACACTCTTTATTGAAGATGATAAAATGTCATTTAAAAAAATCCATAAGCATGATGGTTTACACGTTTCAGGACCACATCTTGGCCCTTATTCGTAACATAAACATGCTAGATACAAAGCTTCAATATAAACCCTCCTTACTCATTAGTTAGCCTCACCACCTGAAAGTTAACCCTATGTGTGACACATGAAAGATCTGTTACAACTTTCATTGTTCTATTTCCTCAAAGAAGGAGAAAAAAAAACCCAGTTAGAGGATTCTGCCTTACATGTATACTCCGTATCAATACCAAACATTCAGTATATATACATAAGGTCTGATCTATAGTTTAGACCCTGAGGAGATCTTTTATCCAGGGTCAGTATCCAGTACGATTCCCTATTCAATCTCGTTTTCCTCCAATCTCCACCCCTTAGGGGTTTATTGACACGTTCTATCCCTTGTACCTTAAAGTTATCCACATTACCCTGGTGTACCTCCTGGAAATGTTTAGCTACACCTGAAACTTTTCGCAAACTAATCTGTTTACAATCATGGAGATGTTCTCTTATTCTTATGTGCAAGCTTCTAGTAGTGCATCCTATATACTGAAGTTTGCACGCCTCACACCAGACCATATACACTACATAAGTGCTATGGCAATTCAAAAAACCATTAATCTTGTATACATTCCCTGTTACAAAGGAAGAAAAAGTATCTGTTTTCACCATGTATTTGCACAAAGTGCATCTACTCGTACCACACTTATATGATCCTTTCAAATCTATCCACATATTTCTCCTGCTCTTCACAGATTGATTAATCATACTCGGAGAAACCAAGTTCCCTATAGTGCGCGGTCTCCTAGAGATATATCTACATCCTTCTTTCATTATTTCCCGTAGAATGGGGTCCATGTTTAATATCGGCATATATTTCTGAACTATCCCTATAACATCCTGAAATTGTCTGCTGTATTGCGTTACAAAACATAGGCGGGATTTATCATTATTCAGATTCTTTTTAGAAGGAAAAATAAGATCCCTTCTATTTCTTTTATGTACTTTATTTTTTGCCCTGCAAATTTGCCATGACTTATATCCCCTACATCGGAGTCTTCTAGTGACCACCTCTATTTCCTGATTGTAATCCTCTGTTTCACTACAGTTGTGTCTAGATCTAATAAATGACCCAATGGGGAGATTTTTCACTACATGCTCCGGATGACAACTGTCTGCATGTAACATGCTGTTACCTGATATCTCTTTCTATAGGTGCGCTAGAAATTCTGCCACTAATGGGATCCCCCACCAATCTCAAATCCAGAAATGTTATCTCCCTTTCCTGTGTCTCAAATGTGATTTGAAAGGATCATATAAGTGTGGTACGAGTAGATGCACTTTGTGCAAATACATGGTGAAAACAGATACATTTTCTTCCTTTGTAACAGGGAATGTATACAAGATTAATGGTTTTTTGAATTGCCTAGCACTTACGTATGTATATGGTCTGTGTGAGGCGTGCAAACTTCAGTATATAGGTCACTACTAGAAGCTTGCACATAAGAATAAGAGAACATCTCCATGATTGTAAACAGATAGTTTTGCGAAAAGTTTCAGGTGTAGCTAAACATTTCCATGATGGTATCACCATGGTAAATGTGATAACTTTAAGGTACAGGTGATAGAACGTGTCAATAAACCCCTAAGGGGTGGAGATTGGAGGAAAACGCTATTGAATAGGGAAGCGTACTGGATACTGACCCTGGATACAAGATCTCCTCAGGGTCTAAACTATCGAACAGACCTTATGTATATATACTGAATGTTTGGTATTGATACGGAGTATACATGTAAGGCAGAATCCTCTAACTGGGTTTTTTTTTTTTTTCCTTCTTTGAGGAAATAGAACAATGAAAGTTGTAACAGATCTTTCATGTGTCACACATAGGGTTAACTTTCAGGTGGTGAGGCTAACTAATGAGTAAGGAGGGTTTATATTGAAGCTTTATATCTAGCATGTTTATGTTACGAATAAGGGCCAAGATGTGGGCCTGAAACGCGTAAACCATCATGCTTATGGATGTTTTTAAATGATTTTATCATCTTCAATAAAGAGTGTGTTTGCTATAACGCCTTTTTCCGGATATCTTTCTACACGTGTGCTGGATTTACCTACCTTCATTGTGCATTTCAAGAGGGCCTCTACAGCCGGACACCCACATTCCGTGCACCGTTGCTTCAGACGAAAGTACAGGCGGACCCTGTGACCCGAGACTCCCGGTGAGCGGCACTCTATTGTTTTTTTGCTGTTTATATTTCATTTAGTGTTCCCTACATTTTGAAAGCTATTCTTTGTAGTGAGACAACCCCTTTAAATATACCGGCCCCCTGATGATACAGTCCAAGCCAGCCCGGACCCTGGAGATCTGCCCGCACATTACCAGTCCAGACCTGCTCCGAATGATGAGAAAAAAAATTACAAAATTTGCTGAGGTCTGATGGTTTCCAGCATGAAATCTGTAGAGAAAAGGAAGAGTTTGTTGACTATATTTATTGTCATTCTTGAACATGATAAACAAGGAAAAACAAAAGAAGATAGAGGAGGAGTAAGCCTTTTCACATAAAAAAAAATTATTTTTTTGTGTGTATTTTAGAACATATTCTGCACATATTCAACAACGAAATCTAAACAGTGTCTCTTTATTTCTAATGTAAATCTGCCATATCCAGGTGTGCAAAATAAAAAAAATTGACACATCATTTATTGATTTTTTGCAGAATCCACATGTAAAACCACATCAGGTGCACAAGACGTTGTTCTGACACTGCAGAAATCTGAGTGCAGTGTCCCAATTAATGGCACAGTTCCACAATAGATGTTTATGATGTAAAAGCCCATGTGTGAACATGCACATATCATCCTATAGCATGATTATCCCTTTAAGCACCAGCCCTATTGTGGTCTTAAGAGGGTATTCTCACCACATTGATTAGCTTTAAAAATGTAGGCAAAAGTAAATGAATACTATCACCAAATACATTGCTGTTTTTATTTTTCATCTCCATCTTTTGCACACACGTTTCTCTATTTAACGGTCACCTCTCTGCTCTTACAGGCTGAATCAGTGGCCAAAAAATAGCGATGCAGAGCATATTTGAACCCCTTAATGCCAAGGCCTATTTTTTTCAGGCTCGTTCTTCCCTTCTCGCCTTCCCAGGACCAGAACTTTTTTATTTTTTCATCTACACAGACATATTAAGGCTTTTATTTTGCAGGATAAGATGTTCTTTCTGAAGATACTATTCATATTATCATAGAATATACTGGGAAACCGCAAAAAAAATTCCAAGTGGGGCAAAATGTGAAAAAAATGTACTTGCGCCATGTTTGCGGAAGTTTTGTTTTCACGGATTTCAATCTCATTGATTTAGATGGCACGGCCATCTTTGCCACTGCGTCTAAAGCTATGTTCACACGGCTTAAAATGGGCCGTAATTCTGTCCGTAATTACGCGCCGGAGTGCGCAAATTACGGGCTGAAAACATCCCAGTCATTACGGTAATCCACAGTTCTCATAGAGAACTATGGATTACGTCTCCTCCTCCCGCTCGGCGAATCCGCCGGGCGGGGAGATAAGTGA
Organism: Phyllomedusa bahiana; assembly: GCA_025379985.1. Classification (NCBI taxonomy): domain Eukaryota; kingdom Metazoa; phylum Chordata; class Amphibia; order Anura; family Hylidae; genus Phyllomedusa; species Phyllomedusa bahiana. Next base: position 26,415 of record JAODAL010023740.1, read on the forward strand.
CATGTGAATTACCAGCGGCGTATACACGCCGCTGGTAATGCAAGTCTATGGGCCGGCGAGATGCCGGCCCCCCGCACCCGCTCCCGCCCCGCCCCCGGCCACACGGCGTAATTGCGGGGCGTAATTACGTCCCGCAGTTAAGCCGTGTGAACATAGCCTAAGGGATTAATCAATGCGGGATGGCGGTGGCGCCCTCTCACGCTGTAACCACTGAGCGTTAGCTGCAATTAGCATGTAGCAGGATCATCCAATGTCGGTAAGGGGTTACCCAAACATTGTGGGAGACATCTATGTAACTTGGTGCCTACACACCAGTTCTTAATAGATATAGAGGAATGTATAATAAAACAGTATGAACAAAAGTGTAATGCACCAAACATTATTGCCGCATAACACTCAACATTGCCGCATAGAGTGTTATGCGACAAACTCCATATGGCAGTTTCACACCCAACTTTAGCACATTTTAGACGCATTAAAATGTGTTGTGCCAGGCGCATGCACATTGCACCAAGTGAAATGTGAAAAAGTGGCACATGAAATGTGAATGCGCCAAAATTTGCCTCGACGGAATTGGTTCGGATAAGTCCGACACTTTCGTGCCATATTTTGGTGTGACACATTCATAAATACAGTGCAGCATACAAACTTGGGGCGGCACGTCCCCGTAGAATTGACGCATACAAAAGTATCGGGTGCATCCAGATTTTGGCCTACAACCATTCATACATCTGTAGAACAGGGCGACGACGTGTTTTTTGTCTCAAAGCACACCAGAAAACTGGCGCAGGAATCAGTCTAGGAATCAAAGGCAAAAATGATTTGAACTGCTAGATTCCTCACCATTTCTACCTAAAGTAAATTAAAGGAGTTGTCTCCCTACAGAGTTTCATAGGCTGAATGAATGAAATACTCTGTCACTTTCTGGTTCAGACTGACTGAAATTTGCATAAGCTCCATGGTGTATCCAGCCCTGTGCTTTCAGTTGCTAATTAGATCAGATTAGCTCAGAAGCTTCTGAAACTACTAACAGGACTTTTTATCTGATCCCTCAAACAAAAGCCCTAATTACAGCGCTGTTTACTTGAGATAAATCAAGCTTTTTACTGCCCAGCAGCACAGACACTGCTGGGACCTGTGTGATGAAGTCACTCACTGCTATCACATAGAACAAACAGCAGGGGGGAGAGATATACACAGGTCAGTTACTGAGGGAACTGAAAACAGATGAACAAAGCAATATATTTGGAAAATGTCTTTATTTTGTGTTCCCTACAATTTGAAAGCTATTCTTTGTAGCCAGACAACCCCTTTAATGACATTTATTTTCCTTTCTTTCTTATTTTATTGAGTCTTAATTGTTCTTTTGAATTATTGATTTTATGATTTTGTAGCTTAGTCTTGTTTTGTGTCACTTTTTATTTAGTTGCTTTGTATAAAAGTAATTTCTGGATTTCTTATTGCAGAGCTTTGCATTCTCCTGTGTAGCTTTCACAGAAGCCTAACACAGCAGGTCTGTGCTTTGTGAAGGAATATCACAGTTCTTCATCTAAATGTGAACAACAACTTGGCTCTAATGGTGCGATAGTCTAAGGGATTATTGGCGCCTTCGTGGTGACCAAATGATTCTTTCCGATCACATAGACATGCTACATTTCTATTAGTCTAGTTGCTGTTATTTGAAGCACCTGGACAGCATTTCCACTGACTCAGTGATTATTTACTTGTATTACTTTTTGTTCTCAGTAATTTTCTATGGGACAATCATTCTTGTAGCTAAACATTCCTGTGTTTATATCCTCTGTGCAGAAAAATAAAGCTCCTGTTACATGTATTTTTGTTTGTTGCATATGTGGCTGGCAAACCATTCCCTGCAGCCAGCACTGATTATGGATGTTCTATAGAAACAATGGCAAAGAAATAGCCTTTTTCTCTATAATTTTTTCTGGTTTTTATTTCATCCAACAAGGAAAATATCAGACATTTGATCATATTGTTAGATAAACAAGCCAAACTTCTTTAACCCCTTAAAGGGGTTTTGCCACCATGTAATGTTGACGTGGGAACCTCCAAAATGGGTATTTAATCACTTTTCTAAATATATGTGATTTAAAAAAAGTGAAAACTCTGAGAGCTACAGCATTTCTCAACCCCCCTTGGTTACCACAAAGCTTCCCCTAGTCACGACCCAGGAGCTGAAAGGCCGCGCTTGCGTGAATCACTTCTTATCTGATGACAGGCAGAATGAATGGTCTTTTAAAGGCACTGGGTAGCAATATGTTTTCTTTTGTATACAGAATAACTAGCTGTAGTGTTATTAGATCCCTGCTTTATCTGATGAAGAAGCTTTCAATCTGCTGTTTAGAATAGGTGTTCTCTTTTGTATACAGAATTCACAAGTTTGATTATTTAAGTGAACATGTCACAGGATTCGTTATGCAGGGCTCTGTGCTCTGGCTGTGTGTGTGTCTGTGTGCGTCTCTGTGTCTTGCTGCGTGATTTGTTTACATTACATAAGCTGCTTAGCAGATAAGGTTTCTCCTGACAGTGCCGTCTGAGGCTCTGTGTCTTGCTGTATTGAATCCACTGTTTTACTGTTTATTAGTTCACTTAAATTTTGAGACGCTCCCTTTGGATTCCTCACTCCCCCCTCCCCTCTCCCTCTCTCCACTGCAGCTTCATGACTCAGCTTGATTTGTTTACATCTTGCTCTCATGCTGAAGGAGGTCAGTACTTGGTCTGGTGGCAAATCCCCTTTAAGCCGAACAAATGAAAAGAACTTAATGACCATAATTTTTTTTTTAGTTTTTGCCTCCTTGTGTTTCAACAGTCGTAACTTTTTAGTTTTTCAATGATGCAGTTGGATGAGGTCTTGTTTTATTCGGAACACATTGTACTTTTTGGGGGAATAGTTTAAATTCACTTATAAATTAATGCCGAATTGGCTTTCAATTATTTTTTTGTATTTTTTTTTTTACACCATTCACATGGCTTAAACTGGGACATATCTCGCCCCGTATTTCACGCCGTACTGCGCTAAATACGGGGCGAGATACATCCCAGTTATTACGGTAATCCACAGTTCTCATAGAGAACTGTGGATTACGTCTCCTCTTCACGCACGCATAATACGGCAAGCGGGGAGAGACGTAACATGTCAATTATCACGGCGGTATACGCGTCGTGGATAATGAATGTCTATGGGGTCAGCGGGCTGCTGGCCCCCCACCCCGCCCCCGCGCACACGGCGTAATTGCGGGCGAAATACGTCCCGCAATTATTGCCGTGTGAACATAGCCTTAGTAACTTGATATCCTTAATTATAACAGTCCCACTTTTTATGTATACCATATACCAGCAAGTCACCATATGAGCTACCTCCACTACCTCCACTTTCTTTTAAACATATATCTTCTCATTTATTAATTGCACAAACATTCTAGGACATATAGTAAAAGCGTTAAAGTATTAGTAAAATGCCGTGGTATACTTATTTTTAAAGTCCAGCGTGAAGGTTCTTATAAATCTTGGATCAGTCCAAGGAGGATAGCTGGGAGATGCCACTGAGTGAGCTGCACACCTGTGCTGCGACGTTTCGAAGGCTATGATTTACCCTGATTTACATTTGAAACACTTAGTAACTTGTTAGATTAATTGTAACAGTTACTGTGGTTATGTAGATACCTAATATGTGTAGGCCTTTTTTTGTGTGTGTGCAATGTATGCAGAATTATTTTTTTTTTAAATATTCATTTTTATTTTATTATTTATTTTATTTATTTTTTTCTACACTGTTTTATGTTTTTAACTTTTTTTTAAATCCGATGAAGGGAGAACTGTTTTACTTTTTTTTTTTCACTTAGTAATGTATTAGCATATTCATATATGCTACCGTGTTTCCCCGATAGTAAGACACCCCCGATAGTAAGACGTAGCGGTGTCTTAGGGAGGTCGCCTAATGTAAGACGTACCCCGAAAGTAAGACGTAGCGCGGCCTGATGACGTCACTGCCTGTGCCGGGATGAGCCGCGCGGAGCCGGAGCAGCGAGGAGGCGGCGCGGCGCGGGAGACGGAGCAGCGGGGAGCCAGGTAAGTGTTTTTCTGCCTACAGCTGGCCCTATACCTGCCTACAGCGGGCCCTATACCTCTACAGCGGGCCTAACCTTCTACAGCTGGCCCTATACCTGTCTACAGCCGGCCCTATCCCTGTCTACAGCTGGCCCTATACCTGCCTACAGCCGACCCTATACCTGTCTACAGCTGGCCCTATACCTGCCCTATATAAGACATACCCCGAAAGTAAGACATAGTGGGACTTTTGGGGGTAAAAAGAATGTAAGACGCTGTCTTACTATCGGGGAAACACGGTAGTACAATATCATCAGTTTACCCTGATTGCTGGCTTTTTACACAGACAGCCCTAGGGCTACTCTAGGTCCCCAGGGCTGACTGTGCAGCCGTTCCCCGGATTCTGTCGGGTCACTGGAGTCCCGATCACCTGACAGAGCAGGGGAAAGCCCTTTGATTATGCTGCAGTCACAAACTGTGGTAATCAAAGGGTTAAAGAGAACCTGTCACATAGTTTATGCCCCCCTTGCTGAGGACAGCACAAGCTAGTGACAGACATGCTGTTTCCAGCGCTGTGTCCCTTATTCTGTAAGATGCTGTAGTTTTCGTGTATTTAATGCTCAAATATGCAGTTTTCAGCCAGAAAAGTCATTCAAAGAGTCAGTTTTTTTCAAACCCCGCCCACCTGAAGCTAGCCCCACCCACCTCAATTGATAAACCTATGACTTTGAATAGGTAGAAACATGTGAATAACTGTCAGTTTGCGGGGCTAGCCTTTGGTGGTCGGGGCTACCACCTGCTCATGAATAACATTTGAGGGGTAAATGCTCTAAAACTACAGCATCTTACAGAATAAAGGACACAGCACTGGGAACAGCAGGTCTGACACTAGCTTGTGCTGTCCTCAGCAAGGGGGGCACAACCTATGTGACAGGTTCCCTTTAAGTGCTTCGGGGAGCCGCCCACTGACGTCAAAAGTCAGTGTGCGGTCATTAAGGAGTTAAAGGGGTGTTTTGGGCCCTAACATTGCTCATTTATCCTTTGGGGTATGAGTAAAAATAGATGCTAATACTCATACTTACCTCTCGGATGTTCCCGCTCACTCCCGGTTGCCGGTCTGTTCATTACCGCTGAGGCAGTGAACAGTCTTCATCCACGTGACAGCCGTATCCAATTACAGGACACAGAGCCCTCTCATGACATCAGACGGTCCCATCTGGCCCTTATTTGTAATCCTGTTTTCTGAATTACTTTGAGCCAAAAAGAATGTATGAACAGGCACACTCCAAACTTTGGTGCGAAAAGTTATTTTGTAATGCGCCAAAGAAACTTTTTAGTGCGCCAAAGTTTAGGGGCATTCGGGGGGCATCGCACCACATTCATAGAATTAGTCACATTTATGAATCTTTGACGCCAAACATAGGAGCAGAACAGTTAGAACAGCCAGACCAGGTCAAAGGTGGTGCCTGAGCCTGACTTGTGGTATTGTGCGCTAACACTGCCTGAATGTAACTGCAGAAGAACAGCCGACCAGGTAAAGGTGGGTGCCTGAGCCAGACTTGTGTTATTGGTCTACACTGCCCTGTATGTATGACCTGCAGAAGAACAGCCAGACCAGGTAAAGGTGGTGCCTGAGCCAGAACTTGTGGTATTGGCTCTACACTGACCTGTAAGGATTACATGCAGAAGAACAGCCAGACCAGGGTAAAGGTGGTGCCTGAGCCAGACTGTGGTATTGGCTCTACACTGCCCTATGTATGACCTGCAGAAGAACAGCCAGACCAGGGTAAAGGTGGTGCCTGAGCCAGACTTGTGGTATTGGCTCTACACTCCCCGGTCTGTGTGACCTGCAGAAGAACAGCCAGACCAGGGTAAAGGTGGTGCCTGAGCCAGACTTGTGGTATTGGCTCTACACTGCCCTGTATGTATGACCATGCAGAAGAACGGGACCAGGTAAAGGTGGTGCCTGAGCCGACTTGTGGTATTGGCTCTACACTGCCCGTATGTATGACCTGCAGAAGAACAGCCAGACCAGGGTAAAGGTGTGCCTGAGCCAGACTTGTGGTATTGCTCTACACTGCCCTGTATGTATGACCTGCAGAAGAAACCAGACCAGGGTAAAAGGTGTGCCTGAGCCAGACTTGGTTTTGGCACTAACTGCACCTGTATTATGACCTACAGAAGTAACAGCCAGAGCGGGGTAAATTTGGTGCCTGACCCAGAAGAACAGGCTCATACATTCTGGCGCAGTCTATACTACCTTAAAGCTATTTAGAACTGGCCTGTCAGTGCCAGAATTCATACACGTCGCCATTAGTGACCACATGTATGAAAACTGTCTAGGTCTAAGACTTTCTTTTATATATCCATAGCAACCAATAAGAGCTCCTCTTTCATGTTTTCAGAAAGAAATTAAAGCGGCGCTCTGATTGGTTTCTATGGGCAACATAGAAAGTCTTAGACCTAGACAGTTTTCATACATTTTTCACTAATTTATTGGCAACCATTATAATACATAAAAACTTATGGTAAAATATAAAAGATGAGGGGGACTAACCGTTTCATGGGCACGCTTGGCACACATCTTCAGGTATTGTAGAAATGATGATAGATAGAGGTTTAACCCATACTTGCCAACCATCCCGGGTTGGGCAGGTCACTCCCGCTAATGTGGGCCTCCTCCCGCCTCCCGGAGGTTTTGGGTAAACCTCCCGCAGCTAAAGAGCTGCCGGAGTTTCTTTGTATAAGCGGCATCAGGGCACCATCCTCTGCCACCGCTGCTCTGGTAGCTTCATAGGAAGCTACGAAAGCAGCAAGCCCCGGAGAGCACTACTGGGTGGACCCATGAAGCTCCACCTCCCTCTCCCTAGCAGAGCAAAGTGAGAAACCAGGATGCTGGCAGCAGGACAGCTACTGGGTGTGTGTGTGGGGAGGTGGGTGGCAGAGTTTGTGTGAGGGGAGGAGGTTGTGCAGTGGCTGAGTGTGTGTGTGTGAGTGTGCAGGGGATGGGGTTTGTGTATTTTATTGTGCGTGCAAGGGGTGTGTGTGTTTGAGTGTGTGGGGGCTGGGTGTGTGTATTTCAGTGTGTGTGTGAGGGGTGTGTGTGTTTGAGTGTGTGGGGGATGGTTGTGTGTATTTCAGTGTGCATGTGAGGGGTGTGTGTGTTTGAGTGTGTGGGGGATGGGTGTGCATGTGTTTGAGTGTGCATGTGAGGGATTTGTGTTTGCATATGTGAGAGGGGTGTGTGTTTGTGTGTGTGGGAGGGGTGTGTGTGTTTGTGTGTGTGTGGGAGGGGTGTTATGTTTGAATGTGCAAGGGGGTAGGAGTTGCCCACTTGTCTCTGCCAGTCTCAGGGGGCAGGAGACAGGCCACAAGGGATAGAAATTGCCCTATACTCCCTGTCTCCTGCCCCCTGAGGCCTGTCTTTGGCGCCTGCAGGGAGCAGGAGACAGGCCACAGGGAACAGACTCTGGCAATTATAGCCTATTCAGGAAAGCTGGGTGGCACTCCATCCCCCAAAGGTGGCAGCCAGTATTCCTATCATGGAAAGCTGGATGGTACCTGAGGGCGGTGGGTGTCACCCAGCTTTCCTGGATGCTGAATAGGGTATCCAGCCTATATGTACATGTGTAATGTTTCCCATTTGGACTACATCGGATTCGGTGACTATGTCAGATCAACCTTGGACCTGTTTTTTTTTCAAATAAAATGGTTAAAGAGGGCTGTTGTCGGGGACTGTTTATTTAAATAAAAGGTTTTTTGTGCAATTTGTCTTTTTTCCCCATATGATTACAGTGATAGTAATGGAGGTGTCTGACAGACGCCTCTTCATTACTATTGCTTGCGCTTGGTGTCAGTCAGCAGTGTTTTTTGTTGCCCAAGGCTGACACTAACCCTGTGTCACTATTACCCCATTACCCAACTCACCAGTGGTACTGGGAAGAGCCGGTAACCGTCAGAAGTGGACCCTCTTATATGATGGTCTGCTTCTGGGGCGGCTGCAGTCTGGTATTTTTAGAATGGGAAGAGACCAGTATCAATGGTTCTTCCCATTCTGATAGTATCAGGCTGCAGCTGTCAGTTTTACTCTGGCTTGTTATGGAAAATTGGGGAGACCCCACATGTTTTTTTTTTCTGAAAATGTATCTATTTAATGAGAATCTGCACATGGGCATCCACTGTAATGATTACAATAGTTGGCCATTTTAGGATTCTCAATAAATAAATGATTTGTGAAAAAAAAAAAAATACGTGGAGTTCCCCCCATTTTCCATAACCAGCCAAGGTGAAATCGACAGCTGCAGCCTGATACTATCAGAATGGGAAGGTCCATTAACACTGGTCCCTTCCCACTCTAAAAATACCAGCTCGCAGCCACCCCAGAAGCAGACCATCATATAAGAGGGTCCACTTCTGACGGTTACCGGCTCTTCCCAGTACCACTGGTGAGTTGGGTACTAAGGTTATAGTGACACGGGGTTAGTTTCAGCCTTGGTGTGACAAAAACTAATGCCGGCTGACACCGAAGCCCGAGCGATAGTAATGGAGAGGTGTCTGTCAGATACTGCCATTACTAACACTAGAATTAAATGGGAAACAAAAACACACAAATTGCACAACAAACTTTTTTTTAAATAAACGCTCCCCGACATCAGCCCTCTTTCACCATTTTATTAAAGAAATCAATCCAACGTTGGTCCAACATGCTCCATAGTCAAAAAGGGGAAACCTGTATGAATATATGAACATTAAAAAAACATGACAGTATTAGACTCCTCCTAATACCCCATAGTCCTCTCACCTCCACCTATCACTCCACCTATGACCCGATAATCTCTCCACCTAATACCCAATAGCCCTCTCACCTCCACCTATCACCCCATAACCTTCCCACCTATTACCTCATAGTCCTTTCACCTCCACCTATTGCCCCATAACCTTCCCACCTATTACCCCATATTCCTCTCACCTCCACCTACCACCCCATAACCTTTTCAACTGTAACTATCACCCCATAACCTCCCCACCTACCACCACATGTGGAGTTTATACAGAGGTAGCTTCAGGTAGGGAATGATGGAAAAAATAGAATTCTAAGATGTTTGTGTGGCAAATTTTGCAGGGACGGGTCATGGCCAGGAGAATTCATCATGGCGGTCTGGACAGGATGAAGAAGAAAAGGGAAAGATAACTCCAGTCACAGGAGACATCTCCGGTGAGTCCCCAGATGTTACTGCACTGAAATCACTTAAACGTCTGCAGAGCCTGTCGTTTTGCCAACTATCTCAAGGGGTCCTGTACGGCTGTAAAGAAGGCAACATCAAACTTTATTATATGAAGAACTAAGTGATTACATAAGACTACAGGAAGATAGTGTGATATTGTGTGTAACGGACTTGGTAGTGGATCCGCTGGACCACCGCAAGTGATGGTGTAAGCCACGTCAGGGAGCGGAATCTAAGTAGGTCCCGGTTTTCACCAGAGCCCGCCGCAAAGCGGGATGGACTTGCTGCGGTGTGAGTCTACCAGGTCGCTACCACTGACGTGACTTGCTTGCGGTGGCAGCCAAGGGTGAGCGTGGAACAGAATCGTGAGGCGTAGGCGTAGTCGGGGACAGGAGGCAAGGTCGGGGCAGGCGGCAAAGGTTCAGAGTTGAGAAACGTAGACAGAGGCCAGAAAACACGGCAAGACAGTAATACTCAGGAACGCTTTCTCTAGGGCACGGATGCAACAAAGATCCAGCAGGGAAGTGACGTGGATCCCAAAACTATATAGGGTCAGCGCCCAGCAATTAACCAATTACCGGCGCACTGGCCCTTTAAATTTACAAGAACGTGCGCGCGTGCCCTAAGTGGCGCGCATGCGCATTCCGGCCGACAGGGGAAGAGAGCGGAATAGGAGCGAAGTCAGGTGAGTGGATAGATGGGTGCGAGCACGGCCAGCAGCGTGGCCCGTAGCGCCACCCGTCCTTGACGGACGCCCGCAGGGAGAGACACGGGTACACCCGCGGTCCGTGGAGCGGGACGTGGCGCGAACCCGTTACAGTACCCCCCCTTAGACCTCCCCTCCTTCTTAGGCTGCAAAAACCTGCGGATGAGATCACGATTCAGGATGTTAGATTCTGGCTCCCAGGATCTCTCCTCGGGTCCGAAGCCCTTCAATCCAACGAGGAAGAAACGCTTCCCATTGACCGTTTTCATGGCCAAGATGTCCTTACTTCGAAGAGTCAGCGGAATCGGCTACGGGGAAGGCGATACATTCTTCTGAGAGAACCGGTTCAGAACCAGCTGCTTAAGGAGGGAGACATGGAACGAGTTTTGGATCTGGAGTGATGGAGGCAAACAGAGCTTGTACGTGACCGGGTTCAGATGCCGAAGCACCTTGAAGGGACCCAGGAAGCGAGAACTCAATTTAAAACTGGGAACCTTTAGGCGCACGTACCGTGAGGAAAGCCAAACTTTGTCCCCTGGGAGGAACGTCGGGGCAGGTCTTCTCCTCTTGTCTGCCTGAGACTTCATACGGGCAGAGGCCCGAAGTAGGGAACGTCGAGTCTCTTGCCAGATAGCCTTGATATCCCGGACTTGGTCATTGACAGCGGGCACTTCCGAATCTGGGGGCCGGGGAGGGGGGGGGGCAGGTGGCAGCCGTAGACCACAAAAAATGGAGAGCTGCCGGCTGCATCCGAGTCACAATGGTTATAAGAGAACTCGGCCCAGGGGAGCAGCTCGGCCCAGTTGTCCTAACATCTGGATACAAAATGACGCAGATATTCTTCCAGAATCTGATTCACCCTCTCCACTTGCCCATTGGACTGAGGGTGATAGGCCGATAAAAAGTCCAACTTGATTTGCAGACGGGAGCACAGCACATGCCAAAATCGGGATACAAATTGAACGCCTCGATCAGAGACGATGTGTGAAGGTAATCCATGTAGCCGGAAAATATGCCGGAAGAAATGACCGGTTTTTTGTGGGGCAGACGGCAGACCGGGAAGAGGTACAAAGTGGGACATCTTTGAGAACCGGTCCGTAACCACCCAGAGGACAGAATTTCCAGAAGAAACCCGTTGGTCTGTGATGAAATCCATGGCTATGTGTGTCCAGGGGATTTATGGCACGGGCAGCGGATGTAAGAGACCTGCGGGCTTGTGACGTGGGACCTTGTTCTGAGCACACGTGACTCAGGAAAGAGTGAAGTCCTGGACATCTTGTGCCAGAGTCGGCCACCAGTAGTGCCATGATATCAGAGCATAGGAATTCCGTACTCCGGGATGGCCAACCAAGAGGCAGCTATGCCCCACTCAATCTTTTTCCTGAGTGCCGGCGGCACGTAAGTCTTGCCTGTAGGAATGTTTTGGAGATCTGCGGGAGTCACGTGAACCAACCATTCGGGAGAAATAATGTGCTGTGACACGGGTTCTTCACCAACCACATCCGAGGCATGGGAGAAGGCATCAGCCTTGATGTTTTTCTCAGCAGGCCGGAAGTGAATGCGAAAGTCAAAACGTGAGAAAAAAAAAGAGACCACCGGGCTTGGCGAGGGTTTAGACGCTGGGCCGTCTGAAGGTACAGTAGATTCTTGTGATCCGTAAAGATGTCAATTGGGTGACGCGCCCCCTCCAGCAGATGACGCCATTCCTCCAAGGCTAACTTGATTGCCAAGAGCTCCCGATCCCCAATGGCAAAGTTCTGCTCCGCCGGCGAAAAGGTCTTGGAGAAGAACCCACATGTGAGAATTTTGCCTTTGGGGCTCTTCTGTGTGAGGACCGTCCCTGCCCCTACGGAAGAGGCATTCACCTCCAAGGAGAACGGCTTCTCGGGATCAGGCCGGACCAATACGGGTGCTGAGGAGAAGGCCGTCTAAAGATCAAAAAACGCCTTTTCAGCCTCTGGATGCCAACATCTCGGGTTCGCATTCTTCCTGGTGAGGGCCCACATAGGGGCCCCCAAGGTGGGAGAAGTGGGGAATAAATTGCCCGGGAGTAGTTTGCGAAGCCCTGGAAGCGCTGTATCGCCCGAAGGCTGACAGGACGGGGCCATTGTAGTACCGCGGAGAGTTTTGCTGGGTCCATCTTCAGGCCCTTAGCCGAGACTATGTACCCGAGGAAAGGCAGACTGGTTTTGGTGGAATAAACATTTTTCCAGCTTTGGCGTACAGGGCGGTTGTTGCGCATAATCGCAGAACCTGGCGCACTTGTGTCCCCATGAGTCTGAAGATCAGGGAGAAAATCAGGATGTCATCTAGATACACTAAAGACGAAGGAGTATAAAAATCCCGGAAGACATCAATTTACGAATCTTGGAACCATGGAGGTTACAGAGCCAAAGGGCATCACGAGAAATTATTCGAAATGTCCATCCCCTGGTATTAAATGCCGTCTTCCACTCATCCCCCTCCCGAATTCTGATGAGGTTATAGGCTCCTCCGCAGGTCCAATTTGGAGAAACCTTAGCCCCCTTGAGGTGGTCAAAAAGCCCGAGATCAGTTGGAGAGGTAGCGGTTTTTCACGGTGATCTTATTTAGTCCCCTTTTAGTCAATACACGGACGGAGGGAACCATCCTTTTTCTGCACAAAGAAAAACCTGACTCCGGCTGGGGAAGAGGATTTATGAATGAATCCTTTCTGCAAGTTCTCTTGTATATAGGTCGATATGGCCTGAGTCTCCAGCAGGGACAGCGGATCGCCCCTTTCCCAGGGAGGGCTGGTTCCAGGGAGGAGGTCAATTGGGCCGTCGTAGGGCCGATGTGGCGGCAGCGATTCGGCCTCCTTCTCGGAGAACACGTCCCCAAAATCCTGGAACTCTTCAGCAGGCCTGGCAATGGCTTGGCGGGCGGCTGTGGAGAAGTGGTAGGCACCGGGCGTGGTACCTCCAAACAGAGGTTCTGGCATTCTGGTCCCCAACGCAGGACCTCGCCTGTCTTTGAGTCCAGCGTAGGGGCGTGACGTTGCAGCCAGGGAAGCCCCAAAAGGATCTCCGAGGAAGCACAAGACAGAACGTGGAACCTGATCTTCTCCTTATGTAGAGCCCCCACACGGAGAGTCACCGGCCGAGTTATGTACTGGATGGGATCAGTAAGGAGCTCCCCACTGACTGAAAAAATGAGCAGAGGCTTTTCCAAACGGATTACTGGCATGCGGTATCGGGATACCAAGGAGGCATGGATGAAGTTCCCGGCTGACCTAGAGACCAGGAAGGCAGCACTCCGGAACGATAGGCCAGCATCAGATGACACTTCCACTGGTATCATCAAACCTGGAGATGAGGAAACTGCACCTAGGGACGCCTCTCCTACGGCAACTAGGTGTGAGCGTTTCCCAGACGCAGGGGACGTAGCGGACAGCGTCTGCGGAAATGATCCGGGCTGGCGCAGTAGAGACATAGGCTCTCTGCTCGACGGCGGGTCAACTCTTGCTCCGATAAATGGGCCCGGTCCACCTGCATGGGTTCCACATCGGAGGCTTAAGGGGGTGACAATGGAGAACGCTGAAATACTGGAGCCAGGCGATACAGCCGACGGGGGCGTGCAGAGTCCTCTCTCTTGGCGAGCTCTTCGCTTTCAGCGAACCTTACATCGATGCGGGTGGCCAGGTGAATTAATTTCGCTCAGGGAGGACGGGAGGTCTCTTGCGCAAAGCGTCTTTTACACTGCTGGACAGACCCTTTTTGAAAGTGGCGCAGGGGCGGCATCATTCCAAGTCAGCTCCGAAGCCAGGGTACGAAATTGGACCACATAGTCTCCCACAGAGGAGTCACCCTGTCGAAGGCTCAGGAGCGCAGTCTCAGCGGAGGATGCACGCGCCGGCTCCTTGAAGACGGTGCGGAATTCATGGAGGAAGCTCTGTAGATCCGCGGTCACAGGGTCATTCCTGTCCCAGAGGGGGGTTGCCCAAGCCAGAGCCTTCCCAGACATCAGGCTCACCACGAAGGCTACTTTAGACCTCTACGAGGGGAACTGATCCGCCATCAGTTCCACGTGCATAGAGCACTGAGAAATAAAACCCCGGCAGAGCTTGGGATCCCCGGCAAAGCTGGAGGGTAAGGGAAGCCGAAGCTTGGGTCCCACGGTGGCCAAAGGAACGGCAGGTGTTGACGGAGCCACAGACGGAGACGGTTGCTGTTGCTGGGACGCAAGAGCTGACGCATCATGGCGGAGATCTGGCCCAATTGCTGTGCCTGTTGTGCGATTTGCTGCGATTGTTGGGCAACAATCGTCGTAAGATCCGCGGTGCTAGGCAGAGGCACCTTGGCAGGATCCATGGCTGGATCTTACTGTAACGGACTTGGTAGTGGATCCGCTGGACCACTGCAAGCGATGGTGTAAGCCACGCCAGGGAACGGAATCTAAGTAGGTCCCGGTTTTCACCAGAGCCCGCCGCAAAGCTGCGGCGGGAGTCTACCAGGTCGCTACCCCTGTGGTGACTGGCCTGCAGTGGCAGCCAAGGGTGAGCGTGGGACAGAATCGTGAGGTGTAGGCGTAGTCGGGGACAGCTGGCAAAGTCGGGGCAGGCGGCAAAGGTCGATAAATGTAGGCAGAGGTCAGAAAACACGACAAGACAGTAATACTCAGGAACGCTTTCTCTAGGGCACGGAGGCAACATAGATCCAGCAGGGAAGTGACGTGGATCGCAAAACTATATAGGGTCAGCACCCGGCAATTACTCAATTATCGGCGCACTGGCCCTTTAAATTTACATGAACGGACGGGCGCGCGCTAGGGGGCGTGCACGCGCATTCCGGCCGACAGGGGAAGAGAGCGGAACAGGAGCGAGGTCAGGTGAGTAGATGGTACGGTGCGAGCACGGGAAGCAGCGCGGTCCGTAGCGCCACCCATCCCCGCCGGACACCCGCAGGGAGAGACACGGGTACGCCCACGGTCCGTGGACCGTGAAGCGGTGCGTCACGTTAATTTGTGTATACTTTTGCATGATATAAGTAGCAAACGTTAAGTACACATTTACATCATATAAGTAACAAAAGTAAAGCACAAACACCCATCTCCCACCCTAAAGCTCCTGAACCTGACTATGATTGGTCCACAGGATGAAATGCAATAAGGCAAAGCACTCACACTTATCACTAGTGAGTACAATACAATAAAGCACTGCAACCCATCCCCCACCACAGAATCTTTCAGTGCCTTTTGGCAAGTCCATAGGTTAGTACAATACTGCATTATTTACACTGCGCACTGTAAAGCACCTGAATCTATCCTGCCCCAAGGACCAGTTAGCATCACTATAACACGTCTTAGAACTCAGTGCATCACAAGGGTTAACATACTTTAAAGCACCTGAATCGATCTCCTGCCCCCAGGACCAGTTAGCGTCACCATCGCAGGTCTTCAAATTCAGTGCCATTCTTACACCTCACCAGGATTTCAAATTTGTCTTAATCTCCGTCCGCTGGAGAAGCCGACAGCGGTGAGAACAGAGAGATCCCCTGGGATCTACACGGGCGGCCCCGGTCCAAGATGGCATCTGATCTCACAACTGTGTGCTCCAGCTTATATCTCAGTTGAAAACAAGTGCCTGTGTAACCAACTGTTACACAAACTCTGATAGGTTACATCTGTCCAATATAACATCTCTCTCTTGAATGGCCAGTTCTCGAGAGGTCACCTTACACCGGACAAAGCCATCATTGGATAAGAAATCATGTCAGAAAACTCCTGGCAACATGATTTCCGAAACTGTGAAATAATAAGAAAACTATGTGATAATGAGACCAGGTGATGAAGACTCCTGGTAGGAACACTCTTCTCACCAACCAACTATGCAATAAGAATACATAAACAGCTATTGTTTTTACTAACTACTGCACTCACTAAGAAAGTTACTGTATTATATGAGTTAACCCAAGCTGTCTTAAAGGGATCCAAACAATATGGATTCTTGATGGCCAAATAACCTATTAACCCCTTAACGACCGCCCACCGTCTTTTGACGGCGGGCATTTCAGGTCGTTCGTCTGCAGCGACGTCTATTGACGTCACTGTAGAAATCAGGGTTTGCGGCGCCCAGCGCCGCAATTGCGCTGGGATCGGGGCTGTACTACACAGCCCCGATCCCAGAGCATGTCCTGCAGGCATCGGGCAGCGGAGGAAACCTCCGCAACCCGGTGCTTTAACCTTTTGATTGCGGCAGTGCGTTACCGCAGCGCAATCAAAGGGATCCCCTGCTCAGTCGGGTGATCGGAACGCCCGGTCACCCGACAGAGCTCAGGGACCGGCTGCACAGTCAGCTCTGGGGACCTAGTGTGGCCCCAGAGTTGTCTGTGTATGAAGCCAGTGGATAGGACGCACTGTGTGCTGTCCTAATCACTGCCTGTGTCAAACTGACCCAGATTAGCATGTATTAGCATATATGAATATGCTAATACATTACTAAGTGTAAAAAAAAAAAAAATTAAAAAAATGTTAAAGAGTTCTCCCTTCATGGGAGTCAAAAAAAAAAGTACAAAAAAACATAAAAAGTGTAAAAAAAAGAATAAATAAATAAATAATAAAATAAAAATAAATATTTAATAAAAAATCATTGTACATAAATTACACGCACAAAAAAACCTACACATATTTGGTATCCATACTGACCGTAATAACCTGTAGAATTAATCTAACAAGTTATTAAGTGTGAATGTGAATGGTGTAAAAAAAAATAATTAAAAAAACTAAAAAAAATTTGTTAAAAATTTAAAAAAAATACTGCAATTATTTATAAGTGTACTTAAACTATTCCCTTATAAAGTACAACTTGTCTCGAATAAAACAGAGGCCTCATCCAAGTGCGATCATTGAAAAAATAAAAAAAGTTACAACTGTTTAAACGCAAGGAGGCCAAAACTAAAAAAAAATTCTGGTCATTAACTACTTTTCAGGCGTTCGGCTTAAGGGGTTAACAAACAAATCACTAGAGGTATAACACTTAGAATGAATATATAAATTTATAAAACATAGCTTTTATTAAATGATGTATAAAAACCTCAAAAAATACCCTAAAAAATATTGAAAACTATCACTAAACTGCCTACCGAAATGGGGAGCCCGCCCCTATAAGGGCGACCCCAAACAGGAACATAGACTGTCACTAACCCTAACTACCCCTAAACCACCAAGTTACAACCTACTAAACAAAAAACACCAAACAATTACAAAGGTGCTTAAAGAAAAAGTGATATAAATAAATAACCAATCACAAAATAAAAGAAAATGTTCCAATGTTCCGACGCATTTCCCCCCTAGATAGTAGGGTTCATCAGGGAACAATTTAGATTTTTAAGAGGTAGAGCAAAAAATATAGATATAACAATTATGAATGCAATAATCAGAGATGAGAATAGATTCACGTCCCTTAGCATTGATATGCCGCGATAATACGATATAAAGGGTTCCCAGATAGAAGCATTAAGGATCTCCACGTTGCAGATGCTGGGATGTGGCTCGGTCGGCAGCAGCCAAATTTACAAGTCCGGGTGTAAGCATATAAGTAGTCAAACATAATTACAAGCAGCTGGGAACTCACTTACCAAACTTTAGTGGGATTATTGGAGGACAATGAAAGAGATAGATCTATGGGCCCTTTTTCCTCCTGCCGGCCTAAAAGCACTAAAATGCCCCCAGTCTCAGATGATAATATAGATATGTTTGTGAAGATGGTGTGTGATGGTATGGAAAAAATACACACAGGGGAAATTTTGGCCCAAAAGAGGTTCAATCTGAATAAGGATGAATATTTGTCTCTAAAAAACCTTGAGCAGGACAAGACGATAGTTATAAAACCTGCCGATAAAGGCGGTAACATAGTCATCCTTAATCATATGGACTATAAAAATATGTATCTCACTATCCTACAGGTCAAACAGGGATATGGTCTGCTTGTCTCAAACCCTACGGGCAGGTTTCTTTCAGAACTTAAAAACATTCTTGATGAAGCACTCTCCTCACAAGTCATTGACCAAAATGAGTATAACTTTCTATTACCGGCCTTTCCCCAGGTGTTAACTTTCTACGGTCACCCAAAGATCCACAAGGGGGTTACCCCTCTCAAGTGTAGACCTATTATTTCAGGTATCAATAACTTAACCCAGAATGCAAGCCTCTACATTGATCAGATACTTCGTCCATTTGTCGCCTTCCTTCCCTTGTATATCAGGGACACTACAGATCTTTTGGTGAAATTGGAGGATATGACCGTGGAGGCTGATACGTGGTTGTGTAGTGCTGACGTTGAGGCTCTTTGCAGCTCAATACCCCATGATGGGGATCTAGGTGCTGTGGAATATTACCTGGCCACAAGGAGTTCCTTTTTTACAAACACATGGGGCTTTTGTTCTGAAACTTCTGCAGTTTATTCTTACCCACAATTTTTTTACCTTTGATGGTAAGTACTACCACCAGCTCAGGGGCACAGCTATGGGGACCCCAATGGCCCCCACTTATGCTAATCTGTTCCTGGGCTGGTGGGAGGGTACTATAGTTTTCTCAGAAGCATACCAGAAGTTTGTTAAAAACATCATTTTTTGGGGACGTTACATTGATGATATTATTATTTTGTGGTCAGGCACAAGGGATTTGTTCCTCACCTTTGTGGAGAGCCTCAACGTCAACACTATAGGATTGAAGTTCACGTTTGAAATTAATGATCGTGAATTGATATTTTTAGATCTTCTCATTAAAAAATCTACTAATGGTACTCTTGAAAAAACAAATATAAAAAACCTACACAGGCAAAGCCTCTTAAATGGGACAGTTTCCATCCAGCCCCCCTAAAACGGGGAAACCCAAAAGGCCAATACATTAAACCCGGAAAAATTTTTTCGTCCTTTTGGGGTTGTACAAAAAAGAACAATATTTAAAACCAGATTTAAAAAAGAGTACCCGGGAAAGGGTTTTATCTCACCCCTATTCTTTTGCCGTGATACAATGGGAATTTTTCCCTTCAGACCCCACCACGAAATTTATAATAGGGAAGTGACCCACATCACGGCACCTTTTGACCATGCATCCTTCAATTCAAAATCTATAAAAAATTTTTGGCCCCTGCTTACTCAGACCCTATGCTATCAAAATTTTGTTGACCCCCTCCTGTATTACATTGGGGGGGAAAAACTTTTGGGGATCGTTTTTGGTCCATATTTTATATACCCCCCCCCTTTGCCCTTTCGGGTTAAAAACAAAAACAATGGGTACATAAAGGGGGAATTGTAGGCATGCGGTTTTACAATTCTCTAAGTCTTTAAAATTATTCCTCCATAGGATTTTCCACATGTACAGCTATCCAAATTTGTAGGTCAAAAGAGTCTCTACCAATGCTTTAAAAACCCGCCCATGAAAAAGGGAAAGACAAACAACAAGACGCGACTTGGAACATATTGGCGATATTATTCAAAAACAATTTTCTCCTGTTTCTCGCCATAAATTTCATTCACGGTGAAAAATCCCTTCCCATCTTTCTCTGTAATTGAAGTTGTTTCACCATCCCCAAGGGGTGGAGATTTTGATCGTAAACTGCTGCAACGAGAGACCCACTGGATTTTTAGTCTTAAAACCTTGAAACCAAATGGCCAAAAAGATTTTTACCCTTTTGCGTCTTTTATCAAAAAACTAAAAAAATTTAAAATTTAAATAAATAAATACTTTGTCCTCATTTACCAGGTATCATTTTTCCTTTATCCATTATCGATTCATAATTTTAAGCATCATGTATTCATCATCTTTTTTCATTTATGTTTACAAATTTCAAGTCCTTTTTTTAGTCTATAACAATGTCTGTATAGGTAGTATTTAGGTATCCACATATTGTTGTTTCTAGTATGCATATTTGGGTGTCAATAAGGCATGGACAACGCTATTTTCATATTTTCCCCACCTGTGATTTACTGCCTATCTATCCTCATTCCGTCTCCCCTATACCGCGGGGAAATTTTTCCCAAAACCCTTAAACCCCATTATTTTTGTTTCTTTCCGATACCGGCGTAGGGGGACGTCTTTTTTGTTAGTGCGCATCGCCGGCTTTTTGGCAAAGCAGCCAGTTCTTGTAGTTTGTTTGCTGTAATCTTTATACCCACTACACTAGCGCCAGCGCCGGCGACACCCCGCTTGCACGCCGGATCTTTATTTTTGGGTGCATTTCCACGTGCTTTTTCCGCACGTGTTTTCCCAAAGGGGATTTTTACACCGCTGGTAAGTGAGTTCCCAGCTGCTGGTAATTATGTTTTGACTACTTATAACTTACACCCGGACTTTAAATTTTTCCTTTCCCCACCGGCACATCCCAGCAACCAACTGGGGGCCTTAACGCTTCAAACTGGGGAAACCCCTTTTTAAACGATTATCGCGGGATACAAAAACAATGCTAAGGGGGGGAGCTATTTTCTCTCTGATTATTTCATTCATAAATTGTCAATCTATATTTTTTGCTCTACCCCTTAAAAACTAAAATTTTTCCCTGATGAACCCCACTACAAAGGGGGGAAAAGCTCGGGAAAATTAACATTTTTTTTATTTTTTGGGTTGGTTTTTATTTTTATCACTTTTTCTTTTAACACCTTTTTAAATTTTTTGGCGTTTTTTTTTTTTAGAAGTTGTAACTTTGGGTTTAAGGGATTTTGGGGTTTGTGACATCCTTTCCTGTTTGGGGCGCCCCTTTAGGGGGGCTCCCCATTTCGGTAGGGAAGTTTAGTATATTTTCAATAAATTTAGGGGATTTTTTGAGGTTTTTTACATCATTTAAAAAAAGCAGTTTTTTAAATTTTAATCTTCCTTCAGGTTTTCCTCTAGTATTTTTTGTTGTATAATTCTTTTGGGATAAACCCGGCTTCATAATATTGTATCAAGGTTTTTCTACACCCTGGGGGCAAAATTGTAAGTAAATTTATATTTTTGTCCAAATAACCTTTACATTACACCTATGTACACGTTTTTTAAACCCCACTGTATCTCCTGAATGTAAAAATTTTTTGAATGTAAATTTTTTTATTTTTTTTTTTCGGCACATTTTTGGGTATCTCCCAGCCTCCTTAGCGGGGAATGGCTACCAACCCCCAGGAAAGCGGGTACACCAAAAACCCTAATTTGCTTTCTTTTGCGAGTCTTTACACATTAGGTGGAGTGCTTTTTTCGGGGGCGGCTCACCAACAAGAGGGCTCCCCCTTTCCCACTTTAAAAATTTGGAAATAGGTCTAAAAAACCCCCCTGGGAAAAAAAGCCGGGTTTTTTTTGATACAACATGTAGTTATACAGAAACATGTCATGATATTTGTGATTGTATTTGAATATATTGTTATAACTTAATTACGATCATATTTGGACTTTCCACCCCGCAGTTTTTTGCAGTTTTATCTGCTTCCAAAAACTGCCTTTATTTCCCCAAGCTTCTTTTACTTTTCTAACCTTTTTTAATATAAAATTGAAATTCACACCAGTAATTTTTTACTTACTTGAAACCCATTTTTGAACAATTTTGACAACTGAAAGGAACTTCTGGGAAAAACAGTTTAAAAGGACGCGTTAAAAAGCACCAAAACCCGTGGAAAGCTCCCAAAAGAAAAGAAAACTTTTTTAAAAAAACATTGTACTAATAAAAGCAATGGGTGTTACTTTAATTAAAGTGGAAAGGGCATTCGTGGGGACGGGTAACGCAAGCTCAGCCGGGTATTCAGCGTGAACCATCACTTGTTCGTTGACTGCTGGAAGAGGATCATTTCATTTAAATAACAGCTATTATAGCTGATGTTGGCGCTTTGACATATTTAACTGGGTCACTACCTAGGACCGTTTAAGGGGTCAAAGGGGGTACCGGGACATGGGAAATTCCCAAGAAATATCTACTGTGCTCTATAGTGTGTTGTACAACACTATCAGGTGAGAAGTCACCTTCATGCTCTGGATATATATCAATTGTATATACAGTATTACACTAGGTGTGCGGTTTGGTGTCGTTTTTTTTTTCGTTTTCTAGCATAAGATAAGAAGATTATTAGGGTATATGAACTTCATACAGGGCTTCGGCATCAGCCAAAATGGAGAGACATTCTGGCTCATAGGGACTTCTATTCTAGTCTATTTGAATTGCTCATATAGTATGTGGACACTGTATGGCCACCATGTAAAACCACCTCAGCAGGAGAAAAAAATTTGTGGTTGACCATTACTTTAGCTGATGCAACCGTTCTTAGCAACTGAAGATTATTAGGATGTGTTACATATTCTGGACCACTGAGTGTTTCATTATATTACATGTTGTAAATGAGAATGAATATTAATGGAATAACATAATACTTCCCCTTTATTTAAAAAAGCCCCTTTGGGAATTTCAGTCAAGAAAGTAACAGTTTTAAATTTGGGGTCTAAGTCAGAGATTTTTTCACGGGGAAAAAAAGGGCTCACAAACAGAAAAATTCTGCTGATATAAAATGAAAATTACGGGGGAAAAAATCCCAGTGAACTATTATAATTTAATTAAAACACTAAAAGAGCACTTTAAACCAAGAGCAGCAATTATACACCACACAAGGGTTCATTGACTGTAAGGGGTCCTCTGGTTTTCCAGGCGGGCATTCATTTTAAAGTGCGCGAGGGCTGATTTTACACAGAACACTACACCAACTGGAATATTATAATTTATCTGCGCTCATGCACCACAGAGCCCTATTTTTTTTAAAATGATGCAAATTTGTAGAAACTTAAAACATAAAGTTCCTGTTAGAGATTACCCAAAAATTGAGAGATGCATTTTAAATTTCCCATAAACTGTACTTTAAATAAAGGGTTTTTTCCCAAAAATTTGGATATTTTTGATACGACCTTTTAAAATAAAGCTTTGTCGCTGTTTCCCTTTCTAAGTTTTTCCTGTGCAGCTAGTGACCAGGCGGGCCACGGTGCAAGAAGAGCGTTAAAGAGAAACATGGTTTGTTTTTTTTCCAAAAAACAGCACCACCCCTGAAGGGGGTTTATATCGGCTTGAAGTCAGCTCCGTTGAAGTAATGGGGCCCCGGCGCAAGGGTCTTAGCCGTTTCTACCCCTGGAAAAACTTTTCAAAAAGGATTGTAAAATTGGGCGGTGGGCAGGTGATTTTCAATTTTTAACTTTACTGTATTTTTCACAGTTGGGTAAAAAAATTCCCAAAAAAATATGTACATGCAAAAATTTAAAGGTAACTGGGGATAATTCCTTTTAAAGCAGGTTAATTCCCCTCTGTGGTGAGGCAGCCTCTCATTAGCACACCCCCTGGGGAAAGGGAGACTCCCTCCCATCCCCCACTTGGACTGAGCCCTCACACACATTGTTTTTCCCTCGGGTTTCCCTTTTGCACAGGGGCCACTCGTTTAACCCCCTTAACTTGTTTGAAAAGACTCACATTGTGTGAAGAAAAAGCAAAACTACTCTCTCTTGTCTTTTTTCTCGCTTCCCTGGCCAAAAGCACCTCCTTTCCTGCCTCTCAACCTATTTTTCCTTCCATTTTTCTGGTTTTTTCCCTTTTTGCCACCCAAAGGGCCCCTAAATTTCTTTTGTTTGGCAGCCCCACGTCTCACAGCAGTCTCTTGTTACACCTCCTCCCCAAAGCTTAAGGGTTACTGTCCCGGCAACTTGGGTTTGCACAACATAATCTTCAAATCGAGCTGGCATTCCCCGAATTTTGGGGAGTGCCATACTGAAAAATTTTCCTTTTGTAGGATCTCGCATTTTTCCCCGATGTAAACATGAGAAATTTGCCATTCTAGAGGCGGGGGGGTGGCTGCGGGGAAAACCCCCCACTCTTTATCAAAAATTGGTATAATTGCGGGTGACCAGACACTTTCCCTGAAGACAGGAGGTCTGGTCACAAAGGCACATGGCCTCAAATTTCCTTGCACCATCCTAGTGGGCCCCTGTCTTCCTTTTCTTCCTTTTGATTTTACCTCACCTTTGGGGTTTTAAATTGGTGGATCACTTTTTAAGCCTGTGCCCACCCCCAAACATAATTTTTCCCACCCCCCAGGCACCCTTGTTCCTTACCATGGGGGGCGTAATTTGGGTTCAAAAAGGGGGGGGACAATTTTCCCTCTCATCACCTATCTTCATATCCTTCCCTCCTTCCTTTACTCGCCTTCCCTTTCACTTCCCCTCCCTGCCTTTCTCTCCTCTCCTCTCCCTGCAGTGAAGCGGCCCCCCCTCTAACCCAGCTAGGAGGTCTGAGGGAGTGCTGTGAGTCCCCAGCAGGCCGGGGCGGAGCCCTTATGGAAACACTTTGGTGAATCTGAAAGGCTATGAGGGGCTCTCTAATTACTGAATTCAGGGACCAGATCGGATAAAAAGCAGCCCGGGGAATGAACTAACCACCCCACCTAAATATTTCCCCCCTCTCATGGAAAAATCAAGCAAAATTTCAGCAATTCGCTTAAACCACCTCCCCATCCCTTTTCCCATTAAATTTGTTAACAACAAAAATGGAAAATAAAAGAACCCAAATCTCACTGTACCCCTATGAATCACTTATGTCACATACTGTACCACAAAATGTATTTTATTGCATACTGTACACCAGAAATGACAGCACTCACTGCAACCCAAAAAAAATTACCATGGTCCCCACAGAAATGACTTACTAACTGCACCTTAAAATAAATTGCAATTGTACTCAAAATAATATAATTCATGTACCCCAAAAATTTATTTATATTACACAATAAACCCAAAAAATAAAATTACAGACCCCCGTACTCCAAGATTACATTACTGTACCCAAAATTTAAATTTTAACACTGTACCCCAGAGATTATGACTTTAAAAAACACTGTCCCCCAGAGATTGCTACATCACTCACTGTCCCCCAGGATTAATTAACTTACCCCAGGATTACTTTACACATTGTAAAAAAAAATTTATTACTCCAAAATTCTCCACCTCCCCGAGAGATAATACAACAAAAAAAAGATGTTACACAGTGAAAGCTATTACAGATGAGACACAAGGTGTGAGGGCCCAGCTTGCAAGAGCTTACAATCTATGAAGGTGCCTGGGGGACCAGATATTACATTACACTGTACCCAAGAGATTACTACATTACACACCATACGCCAGATATTTTATTACCCACTGTACCCCAGAGACTACTACATTACCCCCTGTAAACCCCCGAGTTACTTACACTGTCCCCCGGGAAATTTTATTACACACTGTACCCCCCAAAATTACTACCCTTACCACTGTACCTCAGAGATTAATTCACATTGACCCCAGAGATTAAATTACTCACTGTACTCCAGAGATTACTACACCATAAGAGAGATTACTTACACACTGTACCCCAGATATTACATTTGAACTGTACCCAAGAATTACTACATTAAACTTTACCGAAAAGATTACACTTACCCACTGTACCCCCGATATTAGTTTAACACCATACCCAAAATTACTGCTTATTCACTGTACCCCAGGATAACATTAACCGTTCAACAGAGATTATATCACACCATACCCCAGAGATTACTACATTACACACTGTACCCCAGAGATTATTACATTATATACTGTACCCCAGAGACTAACTACATTAGACAAGGCATATATACATATATTGAACACAGACTACACACTTGGGGTGGGTTCACATGACGGTTTATCGGCACTGACAGTGTCGTTTGCTTGTTGGAAATTTGGTGCTTGCAAGCGCAGCATTCCAACGAGCAAATGACCCAGATTGCCCGAGGCAGATTTCTCCCCCCTTTCCTTTAGTGCTGTTAGTACGGAAAACACCTGGAAGAATTTTGTGTAGGCGCTGACAGTACACACCGAAAATACTCGAGTAAAACCAGTGTCATTTAAACGACAACACTGATTTTACATAGGGTATAATATAAATAAGTTTCCTGTCAGATTGGACGCTGATTCTGAGGCAGATCCAGCACTGAATCCACCCCAGAATCAGCATTCATATCTTCTGCATAAATGTACCCTTAAGCTATGTTCACACGGCATATATCGGGACGTACTGTGCGTTCTGCTATATGCCAGGTGTTGTAGAAGTACACGCTGGCCAGTCCACACTTCTAAAATGCTGTGGGGTCGGCCCCATTCACTTTAATGTTACCCTGCGCATAGGTGTAGGGAAGACGTGACATGGCTAGACACATGGCTGTACAGTATATACACATCTCACATACACAGTACATACCCTACTCACATGCACACACAACGCCTGGCACCCTTGTCCTCTCCTTACCTGTCTCCTGTAGTCTGTCTGTAGTCCCCAATGGGGATCTCATGCCCTAACATCTGTGTAAAGCCAAAGTCTGCTTTGTGGTGGAAGAAAGCACTCATATGGCCCGCCTGAACCGAGGACAATTTGTCTCTTTCTGTCACAGTCAACTTGGGCCCCTCTAAGCAAACTTCACGATGCTTTCAACTGAGGAGGGGGGGGGGTTCTTTGCCTTCACCTGGACAGGGTGACTACTCCCACTTCTGTCTCAGTCACCTCCAGCTCCCAGTCGGAGTGCCCTAGGGTCTATAATTACTGCACTGGGT
This sequence comes from Phyllomedusa bahiana, assembly GCA_025379985.1. Classification (NCBI taxonomy): domain Eukaryota; kingdom Metazoa; phylum Chordata; class Amphibia; order Anura; family Hylidae; genus Phyllomedusa; species Phyllomedusa bahiana. Next base: position 52,986 of record JAODAL010023740.1, read on the forward strand.
TCACTTCCACCATGCATTCTCAAGGCAGCAAAGTCATTATATGGCCATTCACGTTCATGATCAAACCAGGACCTGGCTATCTCATACCTCACACAGGGTGCACCACACAGTTACCCTTTCCATCTGAAAAACAGGTTCCATCACTCCTGTATTGTCCTGCAATTCCCTATTTTTCCCTTTTCAAAGTGGGATCAGAAACTTGTGTCTTCCCCTACCATGCAGGGGGAAAATGGGGGACTCTAATGTGCCCAGTGACCCTTTCCCATTTTTTATCCAGCACTGTTGAAAAGCCCACTGCTGAGCTCTGTGGAGTGGACAATCATCAGAAACATGCTTCCAATACTTTGGCCCAATTTTTGAGCCATCAGTCCATCAACAACCTTAGCACAATCATACCTAAAATCACCGACACTTGCAAGTCCATAGTGTTCTGTACCACTACCACACCTTTTCCTTTACCACGTCCCCGGACTCTATGTCGGTTTGTCCCCCCAAAAGTCTGGATTGGAAGGTTATTGGCAGCTTTTAAACTCACCTATGATGTGCTGTCTTTAAACAAAATAGGTGGAAAGTGTCTTTCAAATGCTGCCTTAGCAAGGGTTGTAACCTGTGTCTACTAGTTAGCCAACTCCACCATGTTAAAATTAGCTTTGACCACCGACTTCACCAAAAAAGCCCTTTTTTAAAGGGGAATGATTTGGGTTTTTCCTTCTCAGTTTGTCCACAAGCCGGGCGGATTAGTTTAAAATATCAAGTTGGATTCACCACCCCGTCAGGGACAGTTTCTGACCATATGGCCCACTTCATCAAACTCCCAATACCTTACTCTGTTATCTCTCATTCGTGTAGAATCCCATCTTTGGGTAGAACTAACCTTACCACTTTCCTGGTCATGTTACGCAGCCCACCTTTCGGTTGACAATGTTTTGAAGCTCTCTCACACTTCCCAATGGCTTCATTCTTAACTCCAAAACTGGTGGGGGGACCCCACGGGGGCTGCCAAAGGTTGCTTCTACCTCTTCCTCCGTTTCTAGCATGATTGTTTCATTTATCACTTGGTGGAAAGTCAGGTGGGGATCCAGCTTAACACGCTGTCTTAAGGTTCCCCGCGTGATGGTCTTCTGCCCAGCAGAATTGACCCGCCCGATTCTGTGTTGATGAAGGGTCAGCACCGTGTTTCTCACTTTACAACCGTCATAACTCCCCGGAGATTTTCGTATTTTTTGGGAATGGCTCATTCCCCTTTTGGGGAAAGGGAAAAAAATTCTTCTTCAACACTGCCCTTAAACAATCCTATACACGTCCTTGAGAGGACCCAAAATCTCCTGAAAACTCTCTCTTTGTCATGCTGGGTGCAGCATAACTGTTTTTCGGGCCTCTCCTTCCAGAATACTAAACGCTAAATGTGCTTTCAGATATGAGGTAATATTACACAATTGAGCAGACCTTGGGTAGGTGGCTTAACAAATTTTAAAAATAATAAAGACACATTTTATTAAATAAATTCATCTGATTATTGCTGCTTCCACGAGCGCCGGGTCGCATCTTTTTTCTTCTTCCATACTCCATTCCCCACCGCTGCAGGAGTAGCGTCTGGGATACGAGGGCCCTGCGGGGTGCCGTGTTACAGTTTTCGGGAAAAAAGAGCCCCTGATGTATTACGAGAGTTTGTTTTCCTCAAAATTAAAAGCCTACTCGTCCCCGGTGAGGGACACCCGATATTTTTTTTATTCTTCTCCTTGGATTTTTTTAAATATCCCATTGTGCGCCCCCCCCCTCTTTTCTCTTTTTTACATTTTTTTTTAGTGGACTGTGGGTGGGGCCCCGGTCGATGGCAAAAAATTGCCAATATTTTAACCCACCCCGGCCAAAAAACGGAAAAATTTTGAAAAGTAGTTGGGGGGACAAATTTTCGAGTTCAAATGAATTCAAAATTTCGTAGTTTTCCCAAAATTTAGATAAAAAATTGCCCCAAAACAAGTGTTTTAAAAACAAGAAATAGGGGTTTAAATCTGGAAATCCGAAAAGTAGGGGGGAGGAGTCCCTGTGGTGTTTACCCGTCTCTCTTCAGCGGCATGCCTGGTGGATGGAAGGCTCCCTCTACGTCCATGTCTGTCCTGAGACCTCTCACATGTTGTCTTTCTCTGGTTCTCTGCACTCTAAGACCCTTATTTAAAATGTAAGCAAACAAAGAATCAAAATTTTTGACAGGGAAACACCCTCTACTTTCATGTCTTGTTTCCCCTTCTCCCTGGGCCCAAAAACCAATTCCCTATTCCTTTTCCTCCCCTCTCTTGGGAGTCTCCTTTGCCACCCAGCCCCAAACACCTTTTGTTTTTTGGCCATTAAATAGAAAAGTGGTCACACAGGTGTCATTGTTTCAGAAACGGGGGCCAAAAAGTTTCATGTTATGGATTAGCCTGGTAACCCCCTTTAATTTGGGGCTAAAGCCACGTTTGTTTCCGCAAATGGGGGGGACTGGAAGCCCCCCCCCCCAAATTTCCCGGAAAAACATGTAAAGGTAAAGCAACGCCTTTAGTAACATTTTGTTCCTGAGGTCAGTCCCCTATAGAGTGATGGTATAACCTAGCAATATGTCATCACTTTATAGCATTGGAATAACCCTTTAATGTAATATTCCTTGTATAAAGATCCCATGAAAGTGTTTAGGTGATTGCACACTGTTTGCCATATGTAAGGGACATTAAAGGGGTTTTTCTACTGCATTGTTTTTTTACCTCAGTCCTGTTTTAGTTTCATTTTTAATTTAGGGGGATGTTTACTGGCTTCCCCAAAGGGTGCAGTAGAACCAGGTCTGTAGCTTAGCAACCAGTGCTGGCAGCTATCAGGATAGACAAAACAGGTTGACTATAGCGCCTGTGGAGCTGTTGCGCTGTTGCAAGAGGGGTATTCAGAATAGGTAGGCACTGTTAATGGGCATATATTGCAAAGTTCTTGTTTTTTTCAAGATCTTTAACATAAAAAAACAATCCCTTTTAGTGAACAACCCCCCTTTTGACAAGCAACATTACAGAACTCCTGAATCACAAGAGCACTCCTCTATCATCAACATCAGTCCCTCTAGCTGGACGGTGAGAATTGTGTACTCTGCAAACTCAAGCTGAGTGGAAACTACAATAACCTAATATACACTCACCGGCCACTTTATTAGGTACACCATGCTAAAACGGGTTGGACCCCCTTTTGCCTTCAGAACTTCTAAAAATTTTTTTTTGGCATAGATTCCACAAGGTGTTGAAAACGATACTAATTGGTACCAAGGGCCCAAAGAGTGCCAAAAAAAATATTCCCCACCCCAAAACACCACCACCCCACCTGAACCGTTGATACAAGGGGGAGGTCCATGCTTTCTGTTTTTGCGCCAAATTCTGACCCTACCCACCCGAATGCGCGGGAAAATCGAATCATAAACCCAGGCAATTTTTTTCCCAAATCTCACTGTTCAATTTCGAGACTTGGGCAAATTGGAGCCTCATTTTGTTTTAGCTGAAAAAATGGCACCCCATGGTTTCGTGCTGTAGCCCATCTGCCCCAAAGTTCGCCGACTGTGCGTTCAAAGGGGCCTTCTGCCTACTTGGTTGTAACGGGTGCTATTTGAGTCACGTTGCCTTTTTTATCAGCTCGAAACCCTCTGCCCATTCTCCTTTTACCTCTGGCATCAACAAGGCTTTCCGCCCACAGACTTCCCTCATGGGTGTTTTTTTTTTTTTCGGACCCCTTCCCTTGTAAACCCAAAGGAGGTTGTGGGTGAAAATCCCGGAGATCAGCAGTTTCTGAAATATCAAAACCCTTTTTACCAACAAACCGCCACGTTCAAAGGGGACTCAAACACCTTTCTTTTCCCCATATGATCTCGGTTTGAACTGCAGGAGATTGTCTTGACCATGTCAATGCCTAAATGCACTGAGTTGCCGCTGTGATTGGCTGATTAGAAATTAAGTGTTAACGAGCAGTTGGACAGGTGTACCTAATAAAGTGGCCGGTGAGTGTATATGCCCAATGTGTCTGTATATTTACCTTGTTAAAAAATTTGGGGAGACATGTGAAAAGTCCCGGGGCCTGGGGTGACAAGCCACGCTGAAAAACCAAAAATGCAGACTCAGGGGACTAAAGAATAGGGGTATGGAAATTTTACTAATAAAAGGGGGGGTTTTAAAAAAAAAAAAAAAAAAAAAAAACCATGTTTTTCCCCCAACAGTGCAGCAAGGGGAAGCCAGGGGAAAGCTGGGGCCCAGAAGCTCCTGTTGGATGTTAACACCCAAACCTTGTGACGCATTGCCCCCTGTGACAAGTGACACCTGTAAGATCAATGAAATCAACATTACCTAAGTAAGCAGCACTGGTATAGTGTTAAAACTGCAAAAGATTGCCCCCTGGCGCAAGGCTTTAGGTTTAAGAGACTGTTTTTACGGCCCCGAGGGACTGGACAAGGATTGAAAAAGTGCGTACACATCAAAAATTGCAATTTAATCCCTTTTTTTAAGAAAATGTGTTCCCAGTATTACGCAATGATTGTTCACTGTTGTAAGAAATTTGTAATGTAATTTAAAAAAGTGCCTCTTAGGAGTAATAGCATCTGTGTCTGGTTGCGCCATCTTCTCAACAACGAGGTCAATACGAGGTGCCCAATCGTACTGAAAAACACAGAAACAAGGAAATACTTACAGCTCAATGGCTGGACACAGAACTATTCCCAATAAGAGGCAATATAAGGAACACACAGAACTATTCCCAACAGGAGGCAATATAAGGTCCAGTGCTACATGGGATACATTTAAACAGGTGCAGCTCACTGATGAACAATTGCTCACACACCCATCCAGTAGGAGAGCAACTGCTTAGTAAAAACTGCACAAATGCAGAAAATACTGATGAACAACCACTCACACACCTAAAATCCATACGGGGGGATTATAGCTACATTACAATTGCCTATACAGTAGATAAAGCTTATAAAGAGTGCCAGTTATATGGTTATATGTGATGCACCATGCTGGCTTGGAACCAATTGATGATGTCTCAACTATTTGAATGAGTAGGTTACCCAGCATATTTCAAGTGTCCAACACAAAATACTCACACCCTCTGATCCATAGTATTACAAGGCAAAACTACATACTGAAAAATATCAGACAAGAGGTATTAGTTGATATTTTGGCCAAAATACACAAGCTTGCAACTCACATCAAGGGTCCTCATTGTCTTTCAAGTCCGTACACTAGCCTTACTAGCAATTTACAGAAAAAAAAAATTATAGAAAAATGGGACATTATTTAAATGACAACACAGGCAAATGACCATCCTTACAGCTCAATGGCTGCTCAGAGAACTATTTCCCGTAGGAGACAATACAAGCCCCAGTGCTACATGGGAGAAATTTAGCAGGTGCAATTAACCAATGGGGAACTACTCAGTCACCATCCACTAGGGGGGCAACGATCTAATAAAAAAACTGCACATTGGATAAGTACCGATTCACACCAATATGCAGAATAGCCACAATATTATACAGGGGAGACTGCACAAATGCAAAATACTGATAAACAACCACTGCCACGTCTACTATCTATCAGATGGGTGATTGCTAGTATTACAATTACATATAGACAAGGCTTATAAAGAGTACCAACAATATGGTTATGTGTGGTGCACCATGCTGGCTAAAAACCTATTGATGATGCCCACACTATAAGTGTCCAACAAAAAATATGGACCCCCTTTGCTCCCCAGTATTTTAGAGCAAACAACATACTGGAAGTGGTCATCTTACTGAACTCAGCCTGCAACGGTCAACATCAAGATGGCCATCCTTACACGCTTTCAGGTTATATCAGGCACATGATCAAACACATACGGATGGAGCAGAGTTTAACCTGATAGTGATATCACAGCTTTTCATGTTATCTACTCTTATCGCAAGACAAAAGTCACTGAAAAGCATTGAAAAAGGTGAGATAACATCCTGAGCTGTGATATCATCATCCGTTATCTGTCAAGTTTAGTTTTGCTACAGCTGTTTCTACAGTACAAATGTGGATAAGAGAGCAATGTGTAAAGCGTTACTGGTTGCATCCCAAACACTACTGAGTAATAGAAGAATAGGCAGATCAAGGGCTTCCGTGCTGAGATGAGTCATTTGGAACGCAGTTCTGTTGGTAATGATGCCCGGACTACAGTATACAGCAGAGTCGTGCTACAATATGGGTCTTCAAATGTGTGTAAATTACATAATTATCATACCAGATGGTGTGGGCCTAGATATAATACCAGGTTCCTCACTGACCAACCATTAAAAATGCATCTCGGCTTGAGCATTGTGTTAGGAATATGTTTGGACTGCCTGCCTCGTGAAGTTTTGTATGCTTTTCTCTGATCAATACAGCATGAAACCTTTAGGAGATATAATTATAATGGGCCCCGTCTACAAAACTACACTATTACATAGGGGAATTACAGTGGTCCCTCAATGTACAATGTTAATTGCTTCTAGGATGATCATTGTATGTCGAAACCATAACTCTATGGAAAACTGGTAATTGGTTCCAAAGCTCCAAAATGTCACCAACATACTGCAAAATGAAAATGAAAGAAAATGAGCCGATTCTAATCCAGATAAGCAAGTCCTTCCATGTAACATCAGAAAAAGCTGCTGGACACTGGAAATCACTTTCTATACTGAGGGCTGGAGTTTCTTTGATTCATGTACTTTATACACAATGTACCAGAAAAAAGAAAATGGAGCCCTCACCTGGTGCCCAAAGAAGCCGCTCATCCTGGCACATGTAAGAGCAGTACAGGACATGTAGTACTGCACTGTACTGTAGAAAAGCGCTATAGACCGCTAATCACTGCCTGCACCTCACTAATACATGTAAGAGCAGTACAGGACATGTAGTACCGCACTGTACTATAGAGAGGCGCTATAGACCACCACTCACTCCATGCACCTCACTAATACAGAGGTTTTACAAGGAAAAGGTTCATAATAATTGGTTGGATCTTCTATCAATCACATCTGCCTCGGGTCAGTGTTGATTGTAGTATGTAGTAATAAAAAATTTAACTTTTCTAAACTCTCCTACGCTGCCATTTTAGCCCCACAGAAGCTCCAGCGTCCCCCATCAGTTTGCCAGCAGTGACATAACAGACATACGATTACATGTCAGCCAATCAGCCTAATGTTCTGTAGATGCGAGCAAGGACCACTGAGGCCAGTAATTGGATCGTGATCAAGTGAGCGATGAATATTATGTCTGCTGGTGGACCGGCCAGCAGGGGACATCGGAGCTCCAACAGCAATAAGAGGTTAATTTTTTCATTTCAATGCAGTGCCAGGCAGTATGGAGTTTTTTTTAAAATCTCTAAGCTGCACAGTGATGGGTTGTTACAGGTAAAAAAAAAGCTATTTGTTTCAAATTACCCCCCAAAAACTGGAAATCCAGCACTGTTCAGATGAAAAAAATGTTAAATCATCAAGCTTTATTCAACCATCATTAAAAAAAATCTCCTATGGCACAGAAGCAGCTATCATTACTCCAACACGTTTCAAGCCTCGTGAGTGTGATACAGCTTTAACAATGATGCCCATTATTCCTTCTGTACAGAGATTTGTACCTTAACATGTGTGTGAATTATTTTCATGGTTTTTCGACAGTAACCAAACAATACACAGAAATACGATGCTAGCCGTAATTTAACCTTTTCCTATAATGATTTTCTTGTTTTACAATAGGATTTTCAAGTGTATCTATTTTTTCACGTTAATCCATTAAAGTGTAGAATTAGAGAATGCAATGTTAAACCTACTCTGGCTGCAGAGTGATGTGTAAAATCCTGTAAGATGTGACTTTCTCCTGCACGTTTGGATGAGATAAGGTGCTGATGAATCTAAATTATTTATATGGTCTGCAAACAAAACATTGAGTCCTACTGCATGTTCCCTACTGCTGCAATTGTGTGCAAGAAAGAGAAGCATGAGATGAAGCATGAGTAGAATTATGTGCACAGTTATTTGATTCATTCTCCTGATCTTCTTAGCAATATCAGAATAAATCATATTGACTGGAGGTGGTTAATACTGCAGCAGGCTACAAATCTGAAAACAGCTTTACTACTCTATTTTACTCAAATGGAACCAGCGCAGCTGGAGGAGAGCAGCCAGACATTTTCTTTGCTGTGGTCATTGCATGAAAATGTAGTATTAAATAGAAGCCATTCACATAAATAGCTATGCAAATAATAAATAGACAACTGAAGTCCATCTAAGTGGGAGCTCCTCTTAGGGGATGTCCCTATGCTCTGTCTCATAGAATGGGGAGTCCCATGAACCTGACAAGGGGACCCCTTTCAATGATGTTCAAATATGGCACACTCTCAACGATCCCGCAAGTCCGCTGCCTCGGGATAACCTTTGACTCTGCCCTGTCCTTTAGACCAGACGTACAAGCCCTAGCCCTTACCTCTGTCTGCTGCCTCAACCTTAATAATATTTCTTGAGTCTGCTCTTGATGCTATGAAAATACTAGTCTATGCCCTTGCATTTCCTGCCTAGACTACTGCAATTTTCTTCTCTGTGGCCTCCCGTCTATCATTCTTGCTTCCTTATTCCAATCCAGCCTCAACTTTGCTGCCCAGCTGATCCACCTCTCTCCTTGCTACTTCTCTGCCTCTCCAACTCTCTCAATCGCTATATTGGCTACCTATTGCCCAGAGTACTCCGTTCAGACTACTAACCATGACCTACAAGGCTCTCCATAACCTGCCCTTCCCCTATACATCTCGACCTTTATCTCCAGATACCTCCCCTCACACAATCTACGCTCCTCACAGGACCTTCTTCTCTGCTCTCCCCGTGTCAGCTCCTCACACAACCATCTCTAAGACTTCTCCCGTACTTCCCCGATACTCTGGACCTCCCTGCCCAAACACATCAGACTCTCCCCTACAGTACTTGTACTAGTTTCAAAAGTGATCTGAAGACCCATCTTTTCAGGAGCCTACAATATACAATATATTTCTATTTT